>JASJOG010000599.1:0-94213 GCA_030142905.1 Heliopora coerulea | reverse complement strand
AAAGATGGACGTTACGGCTGCAACAGTATAATTATTCAGTAAAATATCGACCAGGAACTGGTAACCCAGCAGATTTTCTATCAAGAGCTCCAAGTGATAAGAAACCCGAGAAAATGATAGCAGAGGATTACGTGAATTTCATGACACAGCACGCCGTGCCTAAAGCTATTACTCTGGCAGAAGTTCAAGATGCCACAAAGAAAGATGGAGAACTCCAAAGCGTGATTAGGGCTGTCCATTCAAGGAAATGGAAACAAACGATTCTGGCTCCTTATGTAAAAGTGAAGCACGAGATAACAACCACAGAACAGGGATTGGTGTTAAGACATAACCAGATTATCATACCAAAGGATCTTAGAAAGAGAACCATCACCTTAGCTCATCGGGGACATTTTGGCATTGTCAAGACCAAGCAAAACCTACGGACTAAAGTGTGGTGGCCAGGGATCAATAAAGAAGCAGAGCAACATGTAAAAAGATGTCTATCATGTCAGATATCAGGAAATCCTGACCCACCACCTCCGTTAAAAGTCGTTCCCCCTCCAGATGAGCCCTGGTCTTGTATTCACGTCGATTTTTATGGTCCAACGCCGACAGGAGAACACCTAATCGTTATGCTAGACGAGACCACAGGTTTTCCTGAAGTAGAGATAATGCACAAGACAACGGCTCATGAAACTATACGTATGTTCGAACATATCTTTGCCAGACAAGGTCTGCCTAAATCCATTAAGAGTGACTTACGGACCTCCTTTTCAGTCAAATGAGCTCAAGGAGTACATGGAAAACAATGGTATCCATCACCACCACGTAACCCCACTGTGGCCCCAAGCAAATGGGAAGGTCGAAAGGTTTATGAAACCTTTGGGGAAAGCAATTAGAGAGCAGCATGGGTGGAGGGTAATGACTGGCGTAAAGAACTAGATGGATTCTCGCTAAACTATCGCACGGCACCACAACTGTTGAATGGCGTGGCACCTGCAGAACTATTGTACAGAAGGGTAATTCGTTCCACCATTCCCGCTCACCTTCATCCATTCAAGAATAACTGAATGAATGACATTATCAAGAAAAAGATGAAGTCAAAGCAATATGCAGATCAAAAGAGACGTGCCCAGGAATCAACTATCAACGAAGGTGATTTAGTACTAGTAAAACAACGAGTAAAGAACAAATACACAACCATGTTCAACTCTCAACCGTATAAAGTCATCAAAATTACACACACCAGAGTTACAGCACAGCGCGATAACCATGTTATTACAAGAAATGTAGCCCATTTTAAAAAATACATTTCAAAAGAAAGAAGGGATAGAAGATCTACATTTTCTGAGAATGAATCAGACGACGATGAACTAATACAAGCTGAGGCAGCAGGTGACGAACAAGCAGACAACCGAAATGTACAAGAAGCACCAAGATATCCGAGGCCAGCCAACAGGGGAATACCACCAAAATTTTATGGACGATAAGTGATATTAGCAAAATATAGATTAAGTCTAAGCTATATCATTAGTAGATGTAAACGGAAGCTCATGGTTACAATGTATGTTCATATTTGTTTTCTTTTTTCTGGTTTCTTTTTATTTGTTTGAGAGAAAAAGGGAGATGTGATATGACGTAATAGGAAACTGGACAGGAAGACTAAGAGCGGGAAACAGAGAATAAAGAAACTTGGATATTGATCTATATGAAATTTTTTTTTTTTCCTTTTTGAGACATAACACCCCCTTTGCTACTGGGCCGAATTTTGTAATGAAAATCTCAGCATCTGTTCAAATTAATCCCGCAGGTCTCTTATGGAAATAACTCGCTTAATAAGGAATACAATGCTGTTTGGAACTTAGGAATTTTCAACCACAGGAATCTTAAAAATTTCACAAACTTCAACGGTTCAAACTGTCGTAAGGTTTGTGTTGATAGAGGCATGACACAACAAGGAAAAGCAGACCACTACTAGCTCATAACAATCATAATCCAACCCAAAAGTACTCTGTCAACAAATTTTACTCTAACTTTCGTTAAAATACCAAATTTCAGCTTAAAAATTGCAAAATGGAATCAAAATATTTCAACATTACTTCAACATCCCTGCCGGATTCTTGCCGTGTTTGTTTAATATTAACTACCCCGCGGTATAAACATCAAAGAGAGAATTTAGGGAAAAATATTCCGAACAAACTACAAATGCCAGCTTCCAAGGAATCCCTACAATTTCAAAACTGCAAGCATAACCTAAACCAACCGTTAAAAATTCCTCCTATCCTGTAAAAATTCGATTGACTTGGTATGAGAAAACAAAAGAGCATCAACTCATTTATAAATGTAATCGAAATATCAAAAATCGTCTCATTCCAATCGAGTGCCACAGGATCAATCGAAATCAACGCCAAACAGCAAGATTTGGGAACCTCTGGTCTTGGCTGACCAGATCAAAGAAGTTTCCGAGAGTTGCCAAAAGGGCGTTTTGCAAAGGGGGGAAAACATGGCTCATGTGGTCGGTCCCCCTTTGCTATTAGGCCGAATTTCCAAGTGTGGATATCCCCTGGCAATCGAGTGCCAAACGATTGGAATCAATCCCAAACAGCAAGATTTGGGAGCCTGTGGGCTTGGTTGACCAGATCGGAGAAGTTTCGAAGAGTTGCAAAAACCTTGTTTTGCAAAGGGACGACCGACATGGCTTTTGTGGTCTTAAATAGCTTTGCAAACTTAATAGATGACTATACATACGTACATACATACATATATATATATATATATATATATATATATATATATATATATATAGTCTATTAAGTTATAGCTTTGAGCATTGAGCAACTGCGACAAGACCAGCGAATCCGTAAACTACATAGGACTAACCGAGCTCACTTTCAAAGATAGACTGTACAAACACCGAAACTCCCTGAAACACCGCAGCAAGGCAAACTCCACAGAACTCTCGAAATACGTTTGGAATCTACGCGACAGTAACCTTCACAACACCAACATACGATGGTCCATCCTCGACAAAGCTCCAACCTTCCGAAATGGGTCCCAGCGATGCAACCTTTGCCTCACCGAGACGTATCACATAATTTTCCAAAATATCCCACTCCTAAACAAAAGAAACGAACTGCTGTCGAATTGCCGTCACATCAACAAATTCCTCCTCCGCAACTATAAAGACACACCGCCGGACAATTAACAAATTCCCCTAATTCCTGAAGGATGACGCCACCAAATTCCTCTAATTCCTGAAGGATGACGCCACCGCGCCGAAGAGCATAAAAGGGACTACGTAGTTAAATGTAATTAGTCGTCTGATGATCGCGTAAGCGTGAAACACAGTGTAACGACAGTTGCTCAAAGCTATAACTTAACAAACTATATATATATATATATATATATAAACATGCACAAAGCGAAAGTTTTTTCCCTATATATATATATATATATATATATATATATATATATATAATATCTTCACGAGCCCGCTCAACATAAAGTTTAAACGTCATATAAACATCATAAAAACTTTATTAAAAAAGAAGAAAAATCCACAAATTACGTTTCGGGGACCGGCCCCTTCTTCAGCAGCTCACAGTTAAAGAATAGAGTCCTTATATACCTTATCGTTCTTCCTTAAATTTACATAAATTTCAAACTTCCATTACATTCAATCCCAGAGGAGTATAACATTTTAATTTTTCAATCCAAAAACCTTCCCTTGCTGTTGGATCCCTAACATCGGTAACATCAATTATTTTAACCGATAAATCTTTCATACCTATATGCTCATTATCAAAAAAATGTGCATACAGGTGTTCCCCACAAATTCCCCTTTGTCCCCTTTCATATCGTCTCAATGAGCTCTTATGGTTATTGAACCTTAGCCTAAATGGTGTTATTGTGCTCCCCACATATTGTTTACTACATCTCTTGCATGTTATTAAATATACCACTCCTTGAGAGTCACAATCAAAGGAATGATTGATATGAAAAGACCGCTTCTCAACATTACCCATAAAGGTCGATCCAGTTTCAACAAATTTACAAACTTTACATCTGGCCTTTCCACAGCAAAACATTCCCTTGGACCCCTCCTCCATAGGCTGCATTTTAGCCCTCACCAAAATATCCTTCAAATTCTTCGCTCTCCTAAAACTTAACCTCGGAGCAATCGGCAAAAGCTTTTTAAGTGCAGGTACCGATTCAACCAAAATTTGCAATTCTCGAAGAATATTATGCACTACCTGAAGTGCAGGATGAAAGTCAAAAGTCAAAACCAATCTATCAGACCGATCTGAATTTCTCTTTCCCGTCCCTTTAAGCAAGACTTCTCGATCAAGACCGTTCACTCTACCGATCTGCTTATCAACAAAACCCCTCTCATAACCCCTTTTCCACAAAAAACCTTTTAATTCTTTCTCCCTACTTTTGAAAACATCTTCTGAATCGCAAATTCTTTTCAATCTCAGCGCCTGACCATATGGAATAGCTTTTTTAACATGCTGAGGATGGCACGATTTAAAATTCAAGTACTGATGTGTATCCGTCGGTTTATGATACACATCAGTACTGAAAATTCCACCATTAAAATCAATCATAACATCTAAAAAAGATATTTTCCCATTACCAATCTCCCACGTAAATTTGATAGATTCATGACATGAATTCAAAGCCAACAAAAATTCATCCAACCTCTCCTTGCCATGAAGCCATATCATAAATATATCATCCAAAAATCGCCACCATACCCACGGTCTATAACTACAAGTCTCCAAGAACGAATTTTCAAAATTCCCCATGAAAATATTCGCAAAAGCCGGGGCAAACTTTGTACCTATTGCCGTTCCCAATTTTTGCCTAAAAACTCTTCCATCAAATTCAAAATAATTGTTTTCCAAAGATTATTTTGGAAAACAATTATTTTGAATTTGATGGAAGAGTTTTTAGGCAAAAATTGGGAACGGCAATAGGTACAAAGTTTGCCCCGGCTTTTGCGAATATTTTCATGGGGAATTTTGAAAATTCGTTCTTGGAGACTTGTAGTTATAGACCGTGGGTATGGTGGCGATTTTTGGATGATATATTTATGATATGGCTTCATGGCAAGGAGAGGTTGGATGAATTTTTGTTGGCTTTGAATTCATGTCATGAATCTATCAAATTTACGTGGGAGATTGGTAATGGGAAAATATCTTTTTTAGATGTTATGATTGATTTTAATGGTGGAATTTTCAGTACTGATGTGTATCATAAACCGACGGATACACATCAGTACTTGAATTTTAAATCGTGCCATCCTCAGCATGTTAAAAAAGCTATTCCATATGGTCAGGCGCTGAGATTGAAAAGAATTTGCGATTCAGAAGATGTTTTCAAAAGTAGGGAGAAAGAATTAAAAGGTTTTTTGTGGAAAAGGGGTTATGAGAGGGGTTTTGTTGATAAGCAGATCGGTAGAGTGAACGGTCTTGATCGAGAAGTCTTGCTTAAAGGGACGGGAAAGAGAAATTCAGATCGGTCTGATAGATTGGTTTTGACTTTTGACTTTCATCCTGCACTTCAGGTAGTGCATAATATTCTTCGAGAATTGCAAATTTTGGTTGAATCGGTACCTGCACTTAAAAAGCTTTTGCCGATTGCTCCGAGGTTAAGTTTTAGGAGAGCGAAGAATTTGAAGGATATTTTGGTGAGGGCTAAAATGCAGCCTATGGAGGAGGGGTCCAAGGGAATGTTTTGCTGTGGAAAGGCCAGATGTAAAGTTTGTAAATTTGTTGAAACTGGATCGACCTTTATGGGTAATGTTGAGAAGCGGTCTTTTCATATCAATCATTCCTTTGATTGTGACTCTCAAGGAGTGGTATATTTAATAACATGCAAGAGATGTAGTAAACAATATGTGGGGAGCACAATAACACCATTTAGGCTAAGGTTCAATAACCATAAGAGCTCATTGAGACGATATGAAAGGGGACAAAGGGGAATTTGTGGGGAACACCTGTATGCACATTTTTTTGATAATGAGCATATAGGTATGAAAGATTTATCGGTTAAAATAATTGATGTTACCGATGTTAGGGATCCAACAGCAAGGGAAGGTTTTTGGATTGAAAAATTAAAATGTTATACTCCTCTGGGATTGAATGTGATGGAAGTTTGAAATTTATGTAAATTTAAGGAAGAACGATAAGGTATATAAGGACTCTATTCTTTAACTGTGAGCTGCTGAAGAAGGGGCCGGTCCCCGAAACGTAATTTGTGGATTTTTCTTCTTTTTTAATAAAGTTTTTATGATGTTTATATGACGTTTAAACTTTATGTTGAGCGGGCTCGTGAAGATATTATATATATATATATATATATATATATATATATAGGGAAAAAACTTTCGCTTTGTGCATGTTTATATATATATATATATATATATATATATATAGTTTGTTAAGTTATAGCTTTGAGCAACTGTCGTTACACTGTGTTTCACGCTTACGCGATCATCAGACGACTAATTACATTTAACTACGTAGTCCCTTTTATGCTCTTCAGCGCGGTGGCGTCATCCTTCAGGAATTAGAGGAATTTGGTGGCGTCATCCTTCAGGAATTAGGGGAATTTGTTAATTGTCCGGCGGTGTGTCTTTATAGTTGCGGAGGAGGAATTTGTTGATGTGACGGCAATTCGACAGCAGTTCGTTTCTTTTGTTTAGGAGTGGGATATTTTGGAAAATTATGTGATACTTCTCGGTGAGGCAAAGGTTGCATCGCTGGGACCCATTTCGGAAGGTTGGAGTTTTGTCGAGGATGGACCATCGTATGTTGGTGTTGTGAAGGTTACTGTCGCGTAGATTCCAAACGTATTTCGAGAGTTCTGTGGAGTTTGCCTTGCTGCGGTGTTTCAGGGAGTTTCGGTGTTTGTACAGTCTATCTTTGAAAGTGAGCTCGGTTAGTCCTATGTAGTTTACGGATTCCCTGGTCTTGTCGTAGTTGCTCAATGCTCAAAGCTATAACTTAATAGACTATATATATATATATATATATATATATATATATATGTATGTATGTACGTATGTATAGTCATCTATTAAGTTTGCAAAGCTATTTAAGACCACAAAAGCCATGTCGGTCGTCCCTTTGCAAAACAAGGTTTTTGCAACTCTTCGAAACTTCTCCGATCTGGTCAACCAAGCCCACAGGCTCCCAAATCTTGCTGTTTGGGATTGATTCCAATCGTTTGGCACTCGATTGCCAGGGGATATCCACACTTGGAAATTCGGCCTAATAGCAAAGGGGGACCGACCACATGAGCCATGTTTTCCCCCCTTTGCAAAACGCCCTTTTGGCAACTCTCGGAAACTTCTTTGATCTGGTCAGCCAAGACCAGAGGTTCCCAAATCTTGCTGTTTGGCGTTGATTTCGATTGATCCTGTGGCACTCGATTGGAATGAGACGATTTTTGATATTTCGATTACATTTATAAATGAGTTGATGCTCTTTTGTTTTCTCATACCAAGTCAATCGAATTTTTACAGGATAGGAGGAATTTTTAACGGTTGGTTTAGGTTATGCTTGCAGTTTTGAAATTGTAGGGATTCCTTGGAAGCTGGCATTTGTAGTTTGTTCGGAATATTTTTCCCTAAATTCTCTCTTTGATGTTTATACCGCGGGGTAGTTAATATTAAACAAACACGGCAAGAATCCGGCAGGGATGTTGAAGTAATGTTGAAATATTTTGATTCCATTTTGCAATTTTTAAGCTGAAATTTGGTATTTTAACGAAAGTTAGAGTAAAATTTGTTGACAGAGTACTTTTGGGTTGGATTATGATTGTTATGAGCTAGTAGTGGTCTGCTTTTCCTTGTTGTGTCATGCCTCTATCAACACAAACCTTACGACAGTTTGAACCGTTGAAGTTTGTGAAATTTTTAAGATTCCTGTGGTTGAAAATTCCTAAGTTCCAAACAGCATTGTATTCCTTATTAAGCGAGTTATTTCCATAAGAGACCTGCGGGATTAATTTGAACAGATGCTGAGATTTTCATTACAAAATTCGGCCCAGTAGCAAAGGGGGTGTTATGTCTCAAAAAGGAAAAAAAAAAATTTCATATAGATCAATATCCAAGTTTCTTTATTCTCTGTTTCCCGCTCTTAGTCTTCCTGTCCAGTTTCCTATTACGTCATATCACATCTCCCTTTTTCTCTCAAACAAATAAAAAGAAACCAGAAAAAAGAAAACAAATATGAACATACATTGTAACCATGAGCTTCCGTTTACATCTACTAATGATATAGCTTAGACTTAATCTATATTTTGCTAATATCACTTATCGTCCATAAAATTTTGGTGGTATTCCCCTGTTGGCTGGCCTCGGATATCTTGGTGCTTCTTGTACATTTCGGTTGTCTGCTTGTTCGTCACCTGCTGCCTCAGCTTGTATTAGTTCATCGTCGTCTGATTCATTCTCAGAAAATGTAGATCTTCTATCCCTTCTTTCTTTTGAAATGTATTTTTTAAAATGGGCTACATTTCTTGTAATAACATGGTTATCGCGCTGTGCTGTAACTCTGGTGTGTGTAATTTTGATGACTTTATACGGTTGAGAGTTGAACATGGTTGTGTATTTGTTCTTTACTCGTTGTTTTACTAGTACTAAATCACCTTCGTTGATAGTTGATTCCTGGGCACGTCTCTTTTGATCTGCATATTGCTTTGACTTCATCTTTTTCTTGATAATGTCATTCATTCAGTTATTCTTGAATGGATGAAGGTGAGCGGGAATGGTGGAACGAATTACCCTTCTGTACAATAGTTCTGCAGGTGCCACGCCATTCAACAGTTGTGGTGCCGTGCGATAGTTTAGCGAGAATCCATCTAGTTCTTTACGCCAGTCATTACCCTCCACCCATGCTGCTCTCTAATTGCTTTCCCCAAAGGTTTCATAAACCTTTCGACCTTCCCATTTGCTTGGGGCCACAGTGGGGTTACGTGGTGGTGATGGATACCATTGTTTTCCATGTACTCCTTGAGCTCATTTGACTGAAAAGGAGGTCCGTAAGTCACTCTTAATGGATTTAGGCAGACCTTGTCTGGCAAAGATATGTTCGAACATACGTATAGTTTCATGAGCCGTTGTCTTGTGCATTATCTCTACTTCAGGAAAACCTGTGGTCTCGTCTAGCATAACGATTAGGTGTTCTCCTGTCGGCGTTGGACCATAAAAATCGACGTGAATACAAGACCAGGGCTCATCTGGAGGGGGAACGACTTTTAACGGAGGTGGTGGGTCAGGATTTCCTGATATCTGACATGATAGACATCTTTTTACATGTTGCTCTGCTTCTTTATTGATCCCTGGCCACCACACTTTAGTCCGTAGGTTTTGCTTGGTCTTGACAATGCCAAAATGTCCCCGATGAGCTAAGGTGATGGTTCTCTTTCTAA
Organism: Heliopora coerulea; assembly: GCA_030142905.1. NCBI lineage: Eukaryota > Metazoa > Cnidaria > Anthozoa > Scleralcyonacea > Helioporidae > Heliopora > Heliopora coerulea. Next base: position 84,790 of record JASJOG010000599.1, on the reverse strand, counting down.
GATCCTTTGGTATGATAATCTGGTTATGTCTTAACACCAATCCCTGTTCTGTGGTTGTTATCTCGTGCTTCACTTTTACATAAGGAGCCAGAATCGTTTGTTTCCATTTCCTTGAATGGACAGCCCTAATCACGCTTTGGAGTTCTCCATCTTTCTTTGTGGCATCTTGAACTTCTGCCAGAGTAATAGCTTTAGGCACGGCGTGCTGTGTCATGAAATTCACGTAATCCTCTGCTATCATTTTCTCGGGTTTCTTATCACTTGGAGCTCTTGATAGAAAATCTGCTGGGTTACCAGTTCCTGGTCGATATTTTACTGAATAATTATACTGTTGCAGCCGTAACGTCCATCTTTAAATTCTTGCCGGTTGCTTCGACTTGGACGAATACAGAATTTCTAATGACTGATGATCGGTGTACAACGTGAAGTGGCCTATCAAATATAAACGGAATTTTTCGCACGCCCAAACACATGCCAATGCTTCCCGTTCGGTTTGACAATAACGTTGTTCTACCTCAGTCAAAGCTCCACTTGCAAAGGCAATTACTTTCATTTCACCGTCCTTGTTGTGCTGGATCAATATCGCACCAAGCCCCACCGGGCTGGCATCTACAACCACACTTGTACTCTTACGTGGATCATAATAGGCCAGAGTGCATTGATCGGAGATCTGCGCTTTGACTGCCTCAAAAGCCTGCTGATGCTTCTTTTCCCACTTCCAAAACGTATTCTTTCGGTCCAGCCTTCTCAATGTCGCAGTAATAGTGGAGAAATTGCGAATAAACCTTGAGCAATAATTAACTAGTCCCAGAAAGCTACGCAGCTGGGTTACATTGGTTGGTGGAGGGCTGTTCTGTAGCGTTTCCACTTTCTCCTTGTCAGGTCTTACACCATTCTTCGTAAGGATCATACCATAGAACCACAAACTGTCTGCATTAGAAAGACATTTACTTCGCTTTGCTGTCAGACCAGTGTCCCTGAGCCTCTGCAACAATGCTTCTAGGTTATCATGTTCTTTTTGGGTTTGACCCCAAACTATAATGTCGTCAACTATGTTTCGTACACCTTTCAAATCGCGCAACACTTGTTGGATGGCGTTCTGGAAAACCTCGCTGGCTGAGTTTATGCCAAAAGGCAATCTTTTCCATTGAAATAAACGTTTGTGTGTAGTGAAAGTGGTTATCCCTCTTGACTCTTCATCAAGAATGATCTGATGATATCCACTTCTTAGGTCTAGATGCGAAAAATGAGCTGCGTGAGCCATGTCTTCAGTTAGCTCTTCAATTGTAGGCAGGGGATGATGCTCCCTTTTGATGGCTTCATTAACGCGTTAATATTTCCTATTACGTCATATCACATCTCCCTTTTCCTCTCAAACAAATAAAAAGAAACCAAAAAAACAAATATGAACATATATTTTTTTGAGCAGTTTCATTTTTGCTGACTCAGCAGTTTCATTTTTTGCTGACTCAGCAGTTTCATTTTTTGCTGACTCAGCAGTTTCATTTTTGCTGACTCAGCAGTTTCATTTTTGCTGACTCAGCAGTTTCATTTTTGCTGACTCAGCAGGTTCATTTTTTGCTGACTCAGCAGTTTCACTTTTTGCTGACTCAGCAGTTTCATTTTTTGCTGACTCAGCAGGTTCATTTTTGCTGACTCAGCAGTTTCATTTTGTGCTGACTCAGCAGTTTCAATTTTTGCTGACTCAGCAGTTTCATTTTTGCTGACTCAGCAGTTTCATTTTTTGCTGACTCAGCGGTTTCATTTTTGCTGACTCAGCAGTTTCATTTTGTGCTGACTCAGCAGTTTCATTTTTTGCTGACTCAGCAGTTTCATTTTTTGCTGACTCAGCAGTTTCATTTTTGCTGACTCAGCAGTTTCATTTTTTGCTGACTCAGCAGTTTCATTTTTTGCTGACTCAGCAGTTTCATTTTTTGTTGACTCAGCAGGTTCACTTTTGCTGAGTAAGCAGTTTCATTTTTTGCTGACTCAGCAGTTTCATTTTTGCTGACTCAGCAGTTTCATTTTTTGCTGACTCAGCAGTTTCATTTTTGCTGACTCAGCAGTTTCATTTTTGCTGACTCAGCAGTTTCATTTTTGCTGACTCAGCAGTTTCATTTTTTGCTGACTCAGCAGTTTCATTTTTTGCTGACTCAGCAGTTTCATTTTTTGCTGACTCAGCAGTTTCATTTTTGCTGACTCAGCAGTTTCATTTTTGCTGACTCAGCAGTTTCATTTTTGCTGACTCAGCAGGTTCATTTTTTGCTGACTCAGCAGTTTCACTTTTTGCTGACTCAGCAGTTTCATTTTTTGCTGACTCAGCAGGTTCATTTTTGCTGACTCAGCAGTTTCATTTTGTGCTGACTCAGCAGTTTCAATTTTTGCTGACTCAGCAGTTTCATTTTTGCTGACTCAGCAGTTTCATTTTTTGCTGACTCAGCGGTTTCATTTTTGCTGACTCAGCAGTTTCATTTTGTGCTGACTCAGCAGTTTCATTTTTTGCTGACTCAGCAGTTTCATTTTTTGCTGACTCAGCAGTTTCATTTTTGCTGACTCAGCAGTTTCATTTTTTGCTGACTCAGCAGTTTCATTTTTTGCTGACTCAGCAGTTTCATTTTTTGCTGACTCAGCAGGTTCACTTTTGCTGAGTAAGCAGTTTCATTTTTTGCTGACTCAGCAGTTTCATTTTTGCTGACTCAGCAGTTTCATTTTTTGCTGACTCAGCAGTTTCATTTTTGCTGACTCAGCAGGTTAATTTTTTGCTGACTCAGCAGTTTCATTTTTTGCTGACTCAGCAGTTTCATTTTTGCTGACTCAGCAGTTTCATTTTTTGCTGACTCAGCAGTTTCATTTTTTGCTGACTCAGCAGGTTCATTTTTGCTGACTCAGCAGGTTCATTTTTTGCTGACTCAGCAGGTTCATTTTTTGCTGACACAGCAAATTATTTTTGCTGACTCGGCAGTTTCATTTTTTGCTGACTCAGCAGTTTCATTTTTCGCTGACTCAGCAGTTTCATTTTTTGCTGACTCAGCAGGTTCATCTTTTGCTGACTCAGCAAATTCATTTTTTGCTGACTCAGCAGGTTCTTTTTTTGCCGACTCAGCAGTTTCATTTTTTGCTGACTCGTTAAGATTCAGAGAGATGTCTAGAAAGTTTACTTCGTTCAGGTTGCATTGAATAGTTATTTTGCGTCCTAGTTGCTTAAAAATCTCGATTATTTCTTTTCTGAGCCCAAATCAAGCATTTACTATTAATTTGTCGTTTTAGCACTTTTTTAGTTCCATCTGTTTTGGGTAGACTAGTTGAGTGAAGATTTCACAGCATAAAACGAGCCAGCTTAGGACGTGTTCGGTGTGTTAGGAAGATCCTCTGTATCGCCATAATTACAATAAAGCAATGTTAAACAACAGCAAAGCAGCAAAATGATTAGTCAGTCTGTGAAGCAAATGAGGAAATTCACGATCACGTTCAATGATTTATATATTCCCCGCCCCATGCCGGTAGTGTTGACGATATTTTGCACCAAATTAGCTGGAACTCGTTCCTCCATTGAACATGACAACAAAATGCATGAAGGAGAAAATAGATGATGAGCGTTCAGGATTATAATTATATTATGGATTAAGCAGAATGACTTTCTCTGACCAGGGTCCGGCTGTTCAAAAGGCGATTACCTTAATCAGGGATTATCAAAAACATTGTGGTCAACTTTCCGATAATGCGGCTGAGAAAAGTTGAACTTTTCTTCAACAGATTTCGGTTGTACACAAAAAGGTTTTGAGCTGTGAAATGTGAACCAGAATAATTCAACCAAAATGGAAGAAACCAACACAACAGATTAACTGCTAATCCTGGATTAGTGTTAATCGAGCTTTGAACAACCGGCCCCAGAAGTTCAAGTAGTTTTTGTTTTTTTTCAACGAGTTTCGGTTGCCAGCCTGCAGCCCTCGTTCTACCTCTCAAAAGTTCTAAACTGCCAACCGAAAGCTGGTCGAAAAAACCTGCTAGGAGAAAGTCTTTCTGTTTAATCCATTAAGTGCTTGAAGTTGACCGTTTTAGCGCTTTCGGGATCTTTCCTTACGTGGAAAGAGGAAAAAGGACAGAAAAGTGATCAGTGAACTTGACGAATTGACTAAGTTCCTACGTTAACGATATCAACTAGGTGGTTAATTAGTTTAGCTGCTCTTCTAACATTTTTCTAGCCGGACGAAACAATGAAAAATGGCCTGAAATAACTGCAGGCGAGATTTGGCAATGTTCGGCAAATAAAATTGTTAATAATAATCTGGTTGAAGTCACGATATTTAATTTGCAATGGAGGAAATACCATAGAGTATAGAAAAAAATATTGCGTAGGTGTTTTGATATAGTTCCTCTAATAACGACGTCTATTTGAAAATTTTCTTATACAAGTTTCAGAAAATAGATATGAAATACAAAATATATTTGGGTATTCGTTTCAACGGCGCATCCAGGCTGAGACGTTTGTAGTGGGAAGAAACAGAAGCTGATCGGGGAAACATTTTATATGCATGTTTTGATAAATTTCCTCTGATAACAATGTCATCAAAGTGCTTGAGGCTGGAGGGCTTATTCCTGACTTGCCAGACATTTGTAGTGGATTTAAAAAAAGGGGAAAAAAATGAATGGGTTGCAAAGGAAAATTTAAGGTGCTGTACCTACAACATATTGCTAACGTACCAACAGTTGACGACAAGTCTCCAGGATTTGAATGTTTTCTTTCCCAGTTATCTGAAAACGCGGAGTAAAAATATTTCAGTATTCATTTCAATGGTTCATCTAGGATGAGTAGTTTGTAGTGAGGGGAAAAAACCAAAATAGATCAGAATATCGTGTGCGTGTTTTGATATAGTCCCTCAGATAACAATATCAACAAAGTGCTTACAGCTAACCACCTTTTCCTGGCTTGAGAGACATTTGTAGTGGATTAAAAACAGACACAAGAGGATCCAGAACATTAAAGCGGATCCAAAATTGAAAAGGGCGTAAGGGCAATCTCGGTTAAACTGACGTAGAAAATATTAATATCATAAGAAGCCTATTGCCTAACATGGATTACACACACACACACACACACACACACACACACACACACACACATATATATATATATATATATATATGTATGTACGTATGTATAGTCATCTATTAAGTTTGCAAAGCTATTTAAGACCACAAAAGCCATGTCGGTCGTCCCTTTGCAAAGCAAGGTTTTTGCAACTCTTCGAAACTTCTCCGATCTGGTCAACCAAGCCCACAGGCTCCCAAATCTTGCTGTTTGGGATTGATTCCAATCGTTTGGCACTCGATTGCCAGGGGATATCCACACTTGGAAATTCGGCCTAATAGCAAAGGGGGACCGACCACATGAGCCATGTTTTCCCCCCTTTGCAAAACGCCCTTTTGGCAACTCTCGGAAACTTCTTTGATCTGGTCAGCCAAGACCAGAGGTTCCCAAATCTTGCTGTTTGGCGTTGATTTCGATTGATCCTGTGGCACTCGATTGGAATGAGACGATTTTTGATATTTCGATTACATTTATAAATGAGTTGATGCTCTTTTGTTTTCTCATACCAAGTCAATCGAATTTTTACAGGATAGGAGGAATTTTTAACGGTTGGTTTAGGTTATGCTTGCAGTTTTGAAATTGTAGGGATTCCTTGGAAGCTGGCATTTGTAGTTTGTTCGGAATATTTTTCCCTAAATTCTCTCTTTGATGTTTATACCGCGGGGTAGTTAATATTAAACAAACACGGCAAGAATCCGGCAGGGATGTTGAAGTAATGTTGAAATATTTTGATTCCATTTTGCAATTTTTAAGCTGAAATTTGGTATTTTAACGAAAGTTAGAGTAAAATTTGTTGACAGAGTACTTTTGGGTTGGATTATGATTGTTATGAGCTAGTAGTGGTCTGCTTTTCCTTGTTGTGTCATGCCACTATCAACACAAACCTTACGACAGTTTGAACCGTTGAAGTTTGTGAAATTTTTAAGATTCCTGTGGTTGAAAATTCCTAAGTTCCAAACAGCATTGTATTCCTTATTAAGCGAGTTATTTCCATAAGAGACCTGCGGGATTAATTTGAACAGATGCTGAGATTTTCATTACAAAATTCGGCCCAGTAGCAAAGGGGGTGTTATGTCTCAAAAAGGAAAAAAAAAAATTTCATATAGATCAATATCCAAGTTTCTTTATTCTCTGTTTCCCGCTCTTAGTCTTCCTGTCCAGTTTCCTATTACGTCATATCACATCTCCCTTTTTCTCTCAAACAAATAAAAAGAAACCAGAAAAAAGAAAACAAATATGAACATACATTGTAACCATGAGCTTCCGTTTACATCTACTAATGATATAGCTTAGACTTAATCTATATTTTGCTAATATCACTTATCGTCCATAAAATTTTGGTGGTATTCCCCTGTTGGCTGGCCTCGGATATCTTGGTGCTTCTTGTACATTTCGGTTGTCTGCTTGTTCGTCACCTGCTGCCTCAGCTTGTATTAGTTCATCGTCGTCTGATTCATTCTCAGAAAATGTAGATCTTCTATCCCTTCTTTCTTTTGAAATGTATTTTTTAAAATGGGCTACATTTCTTGTAATAACATGGTTATCGCGCTGTGCTGTAACTCTGGTGTGTGTAATTTTGATGACTTTATACGGTTGAGAGTTGAACATGGTTGTGTATTTGTTCTTTACTCGTTGTTTTACTAGTACTAAATCACCTTCGTTGATAGTTGATTCCTGGGCACGTCTCTTTTGATCTGCATATTGCTTTGACTTCATCTTTTTCTTGATAATGTCATTCATTCAGTTATTCTTGAATGGATGAAGGTGAGCGGGAATGGTGGAACGAATTACCCTTCTGTACAATAGTTCTGCAGGTGCCACGCCATTCAACAGTTGTGGTGCCGTGCGATAGTTTAGCGAGAATCCATCTAGTTCTTTACGCCAGTCATTACCCTCCACCCATGCTGCTCTCTAATTGCTTTCCCCAAAGGTTTCATAAACCTTTCGACCTTCCCATTTGCTTGGGGCCACAGTGGGGTTACGTGGTGGTGATGGATACCATTGTTTTCCATGTACTCCTTGAGCTCATTTGACTGAAAAGGAGGTCCGTAAGTCACTCTTAATGGATTTAGGCAGACCTTGTCTGGCAAAGATATGTTCGAACATACGTATAGTTTCATGAGCCGTTGTCTTGTGCATTATCTCTACTTCAGGAAAACCTGTGGTCTCGTCTAGCATAACGATTAGGTGTTCTCCTGTCGGCGTTGGACCATAAAAATCGACGTGAATACAAGACCAGGGCTCATCTGGAGGGGGAACGACTTTTAACGGAGGTGGTGGGTCAGGATTTCCTGATATCTGACATGATAGACATCTTTTTACATGTTGCTCTGCTTCTTTATTGATCCCTGGCCACCACACTTTAGTCCGTAGGTTTTGCTTGGTCTTGACAATGCCAAAATGTCCCCGATGAGCTAAGGTGATGGTTCTCTTTCTAAGATCCTTTGGTATGATAATCTGGTTATGTCTTAACACCAATCCCTGTTCTGTGGTTGTTATCTCGTGCTTCACTTTTACATAAGGAGCCAGAATCGTTTGTTTCCATTTCCTTGAATGGACAGCCCTAATCACGCTTTGGAGTTCTCCATCTTTCTTTGTGGCATCTTGAACTTCTGCCAGAGTAATAGCTTTAGGCACGGCGTGCTGTGTCATGAAATTCACGTAATCCTCTGCTATCATTTTCTCGGGTTTCTTATCACTTGGAGCTCTTGATAGAAAATCTGCTGGGTTACCAGTTCCTGGTCGATATTTTACTGAATAATTATACTGTTGCAGCCGTAACGTCCATCTTTAAATTCTTGCCGGTTGCTTCGACTTGGACGAATACAGAATTTCTAATGACTGATGATCGGTGTACAACGTGAAGTGGCCTATCAAATATAAACGGAATTTTTCGCACGCCCAAACACATGCCAATGCTTCCCGTTCGGTTTGACAATAACGTTGTTCTACCTCAGTCAAAGCTCCACTTGCAAAGGCAATTACTTTCATTTCACCGTCCTTGTTGTGCTGGATCAATATCGCACCAAGCCCCACCGGGCTGGCATCTACAACCACACTTGTACTCTTACGTGGATCATAATAGGCCAGAGTGCATTGATCGGAGATCTGCGCTTTGACTGCCTCAAAAGCCTGCTGATGCTTCTTTTCCCACTTCCAAAACGTATTCTTTCGGTCCAGCCTTCTCAATGTCGCAGTAATAGTGGAGAAATTGCGAATAAACCTTGAGCAATAATTAACTAGTCCCAGAAAGCTACGCAGCTGGGTTACATTGGTTGGTGGAGGGCTGTTCTGTAGCGTTTCCACTTTCTCCTTGTCAGGTCTTACACCATTCTTCGTAAGGATCATACCATAGAACCACAAACTGTCTGCATTAGAAAGACATTTACTTCGCTTTGCTGTCAGACCAGTGTCCCTGAGCCTCTGCAACAATGCTTCTAGGTTATCATGTTCTTTTTGGGTTTGACCCCAAACTATAATGTCGTCAACTATGTTTCGTACACCTTTCAAATCGCGCAACACTTGTTGGATGGCGTTCTGGAAAACCTCGCTGGCTGAGTTTATGCCAAAAGGCAATCTTTTCCATTGAAATAAACGTTTGTGTGTAGTGAAAGTGGTTATCCCTCTTGACTCTTCATCAAGAATGATCTGATGATATCCACTTCTTAGGTCTAGATGCGAAAAATGAGCTGCGTGAGCCATGTCTTCAGTTAGCTCTTCAATTGTAGGCAGGGGATGATGCTCCCTTTTGATGGCTTCATTAACGCGTTAATATTTCCTATTACGTCATATCACATCTCCCTTTTCCTCTCAAACAAATAAAAAGAAACCAAAAAAACAAATATGAACATATATTTTTTTGAGCAGTTTCATTTTTGCTGACTCAGCAGTTTCATTTTTTGCTGACTCAGCAGTTTCATTTTTTGCTGACTCAGCAGTTTCATTTTTGCTGACTCAGCAGTTTCATTTTTGCTGACTCAGCAGGTTCATTTTTTGCTGACTCAGCAGTTTCACTTTTTGCTGACTCAGCAGTTTCATTTTTTGCTGACTCAGCAGGTTCATTTTTGCTGACTCAGCAGTTTCATTTTGTGCTGACTCAGCAGTTTCAATTTTTGCTGACTCAGCAGTTTCATTTTTGCTGACTCAGCAGTTTCATTTTTTGCTGACTCAGCGGTTTCATTTTTGCTGACTCAGCAGTTTCATTTTGTGCTGACTCAGCAGTTTCATTTTTTGCTGACTCAGCAGTTTCATTTTTTGCTGACTCAGCAGTTTCATTTTTGCTGACTCAGCAGTTTCATTTTTTGCTGACTCAGCAGTTTCATTTTTTGCTGACTCAGCAGTTTCATTTTTTGCTGACTCAGCAGGTTCACTTTTGCTGAGTAAGCAGTTTCATTTTTTGCTGACTCAGCAGTTTCATTTTTGCTGACTCAGCAGTTTCATTTTTTGCTGACTCAGCAGTTTCATTTTTGCTGACTCAGCAGGTTAATTTTTTGCTGACTCAGCAGTTTCATTTTTTGCTGACTCAGCAGTTTCATTTTTGCTGACTCAGCAGTTTCATTTTTTGCTGACTCAGCAGTTTCATTTTTTGCTGACTCAGCAGGTTCATTTTTGCTGACTCAGCAGGTTCATTTTTTGCTGACTCAGCAGGTTCATTTTTTGCTGACTCAGCAGGTTCATCTTTTGCTGACTCAGCAGTTTCATTTTTTGCTGACTCAGCAGTTTCATTTTTCGCTGACTCAGCAGTTTCATTTTTTGCTGACTCAGCAGGTTCATCTTTTGCTGACTCAGCAAATTCATTTTTTGCTGACTCAGCAGGTTCTTTTTTTGCCGACTCAGCAGTTTCATTTTTTGCTGACTCGTTAAGATTCAGAGAGATGTCTAGAAAGTTTACTTCGTTCAGGTTGCATTGAATAGTTATTTTGCGTCCTAGTTGCTTAAAAATCTCGATTATTTCTTTTCTGAGCCCAAATCAAGCATTTACTATTAATTTGTCGTTTTAGCACTTTTTTAGTTCCATCTGTTTTGGGTAGACTAGTTGAGTGAAGATTTCACAGCATAAAACGAGCCAGCTTAGGACGTGTTCGGTGTGTTAGGAAGATCCTCTGTATCGCCATAATTACAATAAAGCAATGTTAAACAACAGCAAAGCAGCAAAATGATTAGTCAGTCTGTGAAGCAAATGAGGAAATTCACGATCACGTTCAATGATTTATATATTCCCCGCCCCATGCCGGTAGTGTTGACGATATTTTGCACCAAATTAGCTGGAACTCGTTCCTCCATTGAACATGACAACAAAATGCATGAAGGAGAAAATAGATGATGAGCGTTCAGGATTATAATTATATTATGGATTAAGCAGAATGACTTTCTCTGACCAGGGTCCGGCTGTTCAAAAGGCGATTACCTTAATCAGGGATTATCAAAAACATTGTGGTCAACTTTCCGATAATGCGGCTGAGAAAAGTTGAACTTTTCTTCAACAGATTTCGGTTGTACACAAAAAGGTTTTGAGCTGTGAAATGTGAACCAGAATAATTCAACCAAAATGGAAGAAACCAACACAACAGATTAACTGCTAATCCTGGATTAGTGTTAATCGAGCTTTGAACAACCGGCCCCAGAAGTTCAAGTAGTTTTTGTTTTTTTTCAACGAGTTTCGGTTGCCAGCCTGCAGCCCTCGTTCTACCTCTCAAAAGTTCTAAACTGCCAACCGAAAGCTGGTCGAAAAAACCTGCTAGGAGAAAGTCTTTCTGTTTAATCCATTAAGTGCTTGAAGTTGACCGTTTTAGCGCTTTCGGGATCTTTCCTTACGTGGAAAGAGGAAAAAGGACAGAAAAGTGATCAGTGAACTTGACGAATTGACTAAGTTCCTACGTTAACGATATCAACTAGGTGGTTAATTAGTTTAGCTGCTCTTCTAACATTTTTCTAGCCGGACGAAACAATGAAAAATGGCCTGAAATAACTGCAGGCGAGATTTGGCAATGTTCGGCAAATAAAATTGTTAATAATAATCTGGTTGAAGTCACGATATTTAATTTGCAATGGAGGAAATACCATAGAGTATAGAAAAAAATATTGCGTAGGTGTTTTGATATAGTTCCTCTAATAACGACGTCTATTTGAAAATTTTCTTATACAAGTTTCAGAAAATAGATATGAAATACAAAATATATTTGGGTATTCGTTTCAACGGCGCATCCAGGCTGAGACGTTTGTAGTGGGAAGAAACAGAAGCTGATCGGGGAAACATTTTATATGCATGTTTTGATAAATTTCCTCTGATAACAATGTCATCAAAGTGCTTGAGGCTGGAGGGCTTATTCCTGACTTGCCAGACATTTGTAGTGGATTTAAAAAAAGGGGGAAAAAATGAATGGGTTGCAAAGGAAAATTTAAGGTGCTGTACCTACAACATATTGCTAACGTACCAACAGTTGACGACAAGTCTCCAGGATTTGAATGTTTTCTTTCCCAGTTATCTGAAAACGCGGAGTAAAAATATTTCAGTATTCATTTCAATGGTTCATCTAGGATGAGTAGTTTGTAGTGAGGGGAAAAAACCAAAATAGATCAGAATATCGTGTGCGTGTTTTGATATAGTCCCTCAGATAACAATATCAACAAAGTGCTTACAGCTAACCACCTTTTCCTGGCTTGAGAGACATTTGTAGTGGATTAAAAACAGACACAAGAGGATCCAGAACATTAAAGCGGATCCAAAATTGAAAAGGGCGTAAGGGCAAGCTCGGTTAAACTGACGTAGAAAATATTAATATCATAAGAAGCCTATTGCCTAACATGGATTACACACACACACACACACACACACATATATATATATATATATATATATATATATATATATAGATGTAGATGTAGCTGTTTGGTCTCTGAAGAGAAGAGTGCTCAATACAAAGGTGTAGAGCTTTGATAGTATGATTATATATATATATAATCATACACAAAGCGAAAGTTTTTTTCCTTAGTCACCACGTGTGTAACAGGACTCCACGCACGTCGAGATTAGTACCCTCCCACCGCGCTTGGCGCAGTGGGCGAGGGGAATTATTCTTAAACATGTCAACCCTGTTTTAACTTTACTGTGAAGAGCTGTCTCTTTCTGTTGAAATTTTGAGCTAGTATCTTATTTTATACTATGTCTTTGCTTTGCATCTGGTAAATCACTGGTCACTACTTAGATATTCGTGAAGAAATGCTTTGAGATTTGTTCATATACACTCAAAAATGCATGTAGTTCTGAACGTGTAAGTGCCAATTAAATGTAACGTGCACACTCGGTCGGTTAACCTTCTCGTTTTTTCAACGTAATCGCAACTAACTATTATTATACAAACTTCGCTTATATATAGTGTTTGTCCTTGCACGTGAATAGCTTACGGTATTTTACATTACACAATACGACTATTGATAGTACTGGGAAACTACATGAAAGTACTTTTACTGAGAACTATGCTTCTGTTGATTGTCTAGTAAAACCACTTGTATTATTCCGCCACGAGCCATGTGACGGGATTATTAAGTAATTATACATTTACTATGCGCTGTCAATGTTGGGAAAAATCCTACATATGCGTAGTGTAATATTACTCACTTTACACAACAAGACCCGTTACATAAGTGTATGCGCGATCGTTCACTACCTCTGACAGCGAACATGATGAGATGAGCGAAGCTACTGCTCATGACATAGAACCTTCTTAATCTCATGTCTTTGTTAATCCGCAGCAACTTATCGAATTTTCCCGACCTTTTCTGTCAGAACTAAAATTTTCAGTTTCCAATGGCATATTTTTTAAGTAAAAGATGACTTCTTTTTCTCAACTTAAATGGTGATCCAGTGATTAGAAGGTTGTGGGTTCTATCAAAGTCTGGGGCTTAGAAAGAGTTTTTCTGAGGATAGAGCTTAACGAACGTTCATTCATCATATAATATATCCTCTAATTGCTGATCTATACCTAAATCCATTTTGCACAAAATTCCCTGGTTCAGTGCCATTTTCTACCCGAGGGATGAGAGGCTTCCGGCAAACATTTCAGCAGATGGGCTATACAGGAAGATTTTAGTGGTCATTTCTCCTTAAGAGTTTCGTAATGTTTAATTATTTTGTAGTTTATCAGTCATTATAATGTTTAGTTGTTCTTTTGTGTATCAGTCTTTATAGGATGATGGAAGTTTCTTTTTTAATATTTAAGACTTATCGATGGTATATCTCTTCGAGGACTGTCTATTCTCAAATGAGAGAAGCGAGTAACAGATTGGAACCGAGTTATTAAGAATGGAAAATATATGTATGTTATGTAAAATCAGTTGATCATCCGTCTAAGGGAGCCATTCCATTTGTCAAACAATCGTTGACCGATTAAGAGTGAGACGTTGGTCAAATGTATTGAGGTCGAGCGTATGAGGTTTCTTATTTTGTTGTGTTGTTGAAATTATCGTCATTTCAAGTATACAACACATAATAATTTTCATGGAAAATACCAGGATTCATATAGGTAAGCACTTCCTATTTACAACGAAGTACTTAATTAAACCAAAAAATCTAGTTAGATTTAATAGGGGTTCAATAAGGAGGCGATCTAGCCGTCTTGGTAGGACCAGACCTAATAAGAGGACTGAATTTCACCTTGCTTTTACATGGGAATTTTCTAGTTCTTCTTTCAGGGCTGGATCTAGCGCTCATGCGTTATATGAGGGCTAACCCTTCTGAGTGTGTTTACATGAAAAATTCCGGCCCTCCTAGGCAAGATCTCGAGTAGTCAATAGCTAGATCTTGCAGGGAGGATTAGTCTTCCTCCGTTAGGAGGGTTAGTCTTCCTCTCATGTAAACAAAAATTTATTTTACATGCGATTTCAAAGCGAGGCGAGATCTCGGCAAAAAGGGTCAGGCTGCTAGGAAGGCTGGCTCGTTTCGATATAAATGCCATCTTAGTGATGTGGCTATAGGAAGGGCGAAAAAAGATTTAACTAAGTAAATTGGCTAAGATTTATTGATTTGACTAAGTACTTCATTGTAAACGCAATGTGTTTATTGGGATAAACTGCTGGATCTTCCATATACTTTTCTTGTATTTGTAGTTCCCTCCCAATCTTAATCTTTCTCAAAAGAGCTTCTTGAACCACGTAAAGAAGTGTTTCGATGGAAAAAAAATAATTGCCATTACTACAAAAGTATAATATTCTTAAGACTTTATAAACTAATATTTGAAAATCTAATAGCATGGAAATTTTACTTGCGTATCTTTTGTTCGTATCTTGATTTGCTCGTTTCTTGTGGTCCACGTTAAGTTTAGCAGTTTTCAAAACTTAACTTAGAGGAAACCAATTTTCTTTGAAAAACAATCGTTTTAACTGGAACCATTTCAACTTTCTTAGTTTGAGCTGTCGAGAGCAACCATCGAGTGAGATAACTTCAAAGTGTTTCAACAGAGTAAATCACTTGAATTTGAAATGGTTAGTGAAATACCTCGAACGTCAGTTTTAAGCCATGTGCATTTCGTTCATGGATCTGGATCGGTCCTACTGCTGCTAGGGTGTATTTATATATACATATATAAATGGAACATGGTATATTAAGAATTGTCCACATAACTCAAAACCAGTTTGGCAAGTTTTAGAGATACTGATGGAATAAGTGCCGGACAAAATTATATCTTAAGCGCAATTTTTTTGCTGGGACACATCTCCCGGCAGGGAGAGACACGGCGCTACCACGTTCAAGCCTGTCTACGAACCTCATGGGCTAATGCACAACCTCATGGGCTAATGCCTACGTTCATATTCAAACTCAAATAGATATACACTAAACACTCATTCAGAGGTACTCATTCTTGATAAATTTGTCATACGCATAAACCCTACTCTCACATTTTCACAAGTATTTTCATTGGCCCTTTAGAAATAATTTTCGATGAAAATTCATTCTAATTGCTAAATATAGCCAAACTTGGAAATATCATGCTGCATAATTATAATATTTTGCTTCATGAAATTAAACGGTCGATCGGCCCCAGGTAAGAACCCCAGAAGCCCTAATCCCCCAGCACGAGGAAACGATTGTCTAATACGATTCTATATTCTGCCGTATGCAAAAGGTACCTTTTGGTACAGATTTTTCCCCTTAAATCGTGAAAAGAAATTTTTCTTTGGAAGAAACTGATAAACGCCCTTCAGTTTCTTTTAACGTTTTTAAATAGAAAACGGTTTTGGTACACATACATTCACCACAAAGCTTGTTGGAAAATACTACAAGGTGCGTAGAAAAACACACTAGGATTAACAAAAGGATTTCATTTGGGAAAACATGTTTTTGACATGTGAATGTATAAACATCGGACTGAAATAAAATGGTTGATTGGCATTTAACAAAAAGTTAATGTATTTGCTAAAAAGATTTTACAAGTAATAATTTTTAATATCAATACATTTGGTCGAGTTGCAAGTAAGGAGTCTATGAATTAAAACGTTTATCACGTTGTGTTTTCGGACCAAAACATTCGCTCTGAATTTCATTGAAATGAAAGAACTTTTTGATTACATTGCAAACCACGAACTATTAATCAAAGAAGGGAAAAGATGACAAATCGTCAATAAATAATTTCAAGGATGAGAGAAACACTTAATTTGTGACGGACGAAGAGCTGGAGAAATGGAAGGCGTCGAGGATTACTGTATATACTAAAATCAAGTCTGCTTCGAGAGTTCGTTGTTGGGCTGAATTGGCAGGCGTATGTAATGTGAAATCTAAATCCGTTAAAAAAAGTTTACCGATCGATATGGGAAGAAGTGCTTTTCAGTGAGATTAAGAAATCTTATCAAACATATAATATTAAGAGAACATTCCCGTTGTTTTTGAGAAGTGTACGTTTTTCGTTTCGAAGGATTCTGACGTATTTTCAGAAGGAAAATTTTGAAGATGTTAGAGTTTGTGTATGTACCGTCAAAATCATAAATTGTGTGCAGAGGAATTATACATTTAGTCAAAGCGAGTTTAGTAAATTAAATAAGGTTTTGAATTATAAATTCAAGGGATGTATATGATTTCCTACGGATGTATACATATACATCCCCGGGAAGCTCAGCATACATCCCTTGAATTTATAATACAACATTATACCTAATTCATCAGCCCCGCTCTTCCCTGCTGAATATCAAATTCTCTCCCCGGGTTATCAGTCGCTAGATTGTTTAACGAGTACGTAAGCTAAATAAACGATCATGAATAAGAAAGAAAATGCTGTCAATCATGAAATAATAAACTTTGTCACCCACATTATTTCATAGTAAATTTTCGTCGAGAAAGGTTTTTTAATTTAACACAACATTTTTTAGAGTGTATCTTGTGCACGAGTCCTGCAACCCAATCGCTCAAAATATAAGATCTATATATAATATTTAGAGCCGCCAGATATTTTGATGATGAAATAATCGAGCAAGTCAATATCTTCAGCCTTCTCCATTCATTCCTACTCTTAATTTGTCTTTCCATCATTTTTGATGTATGCAACAAAAAACCAAACAAATGCTTTCAATAGTTTTATATATAAAACCGCCATCATATCTAGAACCACAACATATTTTGGCAGAAGTTTGATAAGCGTGGTGATGGTTTATTTTTTCTGCTGTGCCGACGTTGCGCTATTGAGCACAGAGGGTGCAAACTTTTCTAGGCTTTTGAGCCTTGTTACCCAGTAAACTTTTGAAATTTTTGGTTGTCTGAGAAATCATATGAGAGAATTTTTGAAGCATATGTATGGGAGGATGATCTCACCAAACACCTGGTTCTTTGCACTGTTTTATTTTTTGCCTTTGAGATCTTATTTTACCCACTGTTGTAATTTGTTCTAATATTACGTCTACATGCAGGAGAGAGTTCAAACACATTGCTATCAATAAATATTAAAATTCCATAAAATAGGTTAATATCAAGCTTGCCATGAATAACGCACGTGCTCAATTATCGTGAAAAAACCTGAGCCCAAGTATCATTGTGACGTAACATCATTAATTAAATTGTAGCTGGCGCTGGCGACGTGGGTAGCGACGTACGTGGGTAACGTCAGTATGAAGGTGTGCAAGATATTTTTTATCTTATCCTTGTTTGTTTTCCTTTTGATTACGGAAAGTTCTCAGAAGTGATATGTTCTTGGCTTGTGTTCCGTTCGAGCAACATTAAATACCTCCCTGGCAATGGGAGAAGAGAAAAATCTTAAATGTGTGTGCTTGAATAGTTATTACGGTCGAAACAGCCGGTTTAAAGGTAAGCTTATCCGTTTTCGAGTGTGTTTCTTTCTTCATTTCCCTAGCTGTTAAATACGTTTTGGAAAGAAGTGCATTATTTATCTTAGAACTTCTAACAAGAAACTGAATGCAAATATTAGACTGACAGATATCCACCACCATACATTGATTTGTTGTTTCTTTTCGGGGGAAAAACAAACGTAAGGCTTTTGGGATTAACATTTGGAAAGTTTCCGAACGATCGATTATTACGAACGAAGATGGCATGATTTAGTTTTGTACTGTCCTTTGTAACTAAATAAAGATTCAATGTTAATCAAAAATCTCAAAAAATGGACATAAAGTTGTTTGTGCTGTAGAACGGATTATGACGTCATATAACGTACGCGCGACCTGTGGTGTTGCTTAGAGAAGTCACGTGCGTGAAGTAATGTCTTGGGGTTTGTGCACGTGGGAAAACGTTTCCGTTTTGTTTACTTGCGTAAAGAAATTCCGGTGTCTTGGGACTTGTGCCTGAAGGAAACCCATGGACTTAGTACGCTCGAAAAGTCAGTGATAAGTCCAAATTGCGATTCCCGCTTTCGGAAAGCCATGGCGAATATTTTCTCCTCATTGACGATTTTAACCTGTTTTTATTTTTGTACAAACGTTCATTGCGCGGTCGTCCTTGGCCCATTTTTATTTGAGGAGTGTCCAGCGCAATTTATAAAATTGTATACCTTCAAAAATTTCCCGAATTTCATTTGGCACTCAATCCGCTCATGTATGTGTACCGTCGCTCCCTTGACTCAGTACGAAAGACAAATATAAACCAGTAAACAAAAACGATTTTGACCTGCTTCACCTTTCGAAATTTTCCCAGAATTACATCTTTTTATTGAATTGTCTATTTTTTCACACACCCCACGCCCCCATAATCTACGCCGCTTGTTCCTTGATACGTGGAAATTTTTCCACATAAAACCGAAGAAGTCTCAGCCAGAGAATATTCTGGATGCAAAACTTTTACCCTGGCTCCATATAGTTTTCTGAAGAATTTGAAACGTAAATTTGATAGCCAAAAATAAGCATTTCAATATTACGCAACAGGGAATAAATTGATTATCGTCCAAATAAAGTCTAAGAAGCAAAAACAACTACAAAATAACGAATTTCAATCGTATCCTATAACAGCAGTGACATTTCAATACCAATTTAATTAATTCAGTATTATAAATACCAATAGATGTATTTTTTTATGAAGTGACTAATACAAGAAAGGAAAAAATACTGATGAATTTAAAATAAAAAAATGGAATGGAGAAAATAAATTCGGTATATTACATTAGCATAGCAACCACTTGCACTGCTCTTTTCATTACAGTCTCTTATTCTCGAATATGCTTTTTCTATGTCATATTACACTGAGATATCGGGGTCTCAAGTTTTTTATACTATATTAATCATTGAAGTGTATTTAATTTTCTCGAACAAAGTCCTGTTTTTCGTGCTCGGCAATACCTGTAGGGAGACAACGTTGGATACGTCACGTAATTTTCTGTGTGTTAAGTGTATAAAAATGCTATGTCACAGCTTTGTTAGTTATTAATGATTGTATTTCCACATGCAAATTGATTAAGATGTCAAAACTGTTTATCAGTCTTTAATGAAACAAGATCCACGATATGGAACTGTTTTCTCAGTTTGCAAACGTAAAAATAGTCAATATTTTCACATTTTTCGTAATGTTGGCATTATCCTAAAACTGTTTATAGGCTTTATTAATGATACAATATGAGATACATAAAATAACATTCTATATAATTATGAAGTCGATAAAAAAAAGCATTTTACCTTTGTCAGCGATTAATGATTGTACCTGACCGAGAAAAGAGAGTAAGAAATCATAGTTGGTTTTTAGTGTTTGGTCGAACAAGATAACCATGAACTAGAAGATCTTTCTCTGTTGAATCCTGTTTATAACTTTCGTATTATTCGATATGTTGTAAGGATCATCCTTGTACCTAAATCTCTTTACACTTTAATACAGACAAAAAATGGTGCTTTTTTTTTGCTTCCTATTCAGAGCCAATTGTTTGAATTTAATTCAATAGAAAACCATTGAAAGTTTTTGCAAACTTTAGTGCCTGGTAATTGAAATTTCATGATTGTCTCGCTTACCCAAAATGCTATTTTTCTTTATTAGAAGACAAAATTTCACTTTGAATCTGGATGCATATTGGTATCCTAATGGTTCTTCGATGGTTGAATGGAAAGCTGATCACAATAAAGGAAGCATTATGGCGTATAGTCTAAAGTTGCGTCGCGTTCATTATTCTGAAGAAGGAATGGTGTTCTCGAAATGGCGCAAGATTACTTTAAAAGCATCAACTCTACAGGGACTCCTTACAAGCCAATGAACACTCACGTTTACCACATTCCGATTTCCAACTCATCTTTGTTCGAAAGCGGAAGGTGGTAAACGTTTTGACAATTTGGTCTTTGTCTGGAAAAGTAACCTCGGTTTCCGTCTTTTTGGACTCACCCTTGCTTCGTTTACCAGGTAAGGCAACACACTGGAGCAAGCCCGCCATAAACCGTAAGTAAAATTTGTCAACGCAAACAAGCAACATGAAATGTACATATTCTGCTGTCGCAGATATTCTGTTTGAAGAACCCTGCTCTGGTCTCACGTAAGTACAGTCACAAAACACTGAACTTTACACGAACTTGACTGAGGGTCCTCTAAATTTGTGTTTTCGCCAAACCTGTCCCGTATAATGATGGCATCAACGATGTCAACACCCTACTCCTATTTTTCAGAGTGGTGAATCGCTGGCCATTTCACAAGTGTTTAAATATTGGACTGTAGAATAGCTTGGCAAAAGTATATCAAAATAGTTTTCAATAAACATTTCTTTCTTATACTGAACCCCTGACTGAAATTTAAACGAGCATTCTTTTTGATAACCATTCGGACAACTTATTTTTCTATTCAAACTTAGACGAGGAAAGACTTATGGTTGTTGTTATATCATCTGACTCACTGACCAAAACAAGCTGCTATAACAATTACATTTTGTTTGCAACCAATTACACTTGCAAGATAATATTTAAGAAAAGTTATTAATTACCTGGGTCAAGTTACTTTTACAAACTAGTCACTGTCCAAACTGAGCTTTGGAGTAAGTTCTGTTTTAATAATCTTAGCTTCAAAGTTACTGATTGAACTAATTAACCCATGGTTAATCACTCATGGTTAATCAATCAAA
The DNA here is from genome assembly GCA_030142905.1 of Heliopora coerulea. NCBI lineage: Eukaryota > Metazoa > Cnidaria > Anthozoa > Scleralcyonacea > Helioporidae > Heliopora > Heliopora coerulea. Next base: position 64,183 of record JASJOG010000599.1, on the reverse strand, counting down.
TTGGTTGTTTGCATTTGAACTTTCTTTGTAAGTATAGCTATCTTGAAGTCAGTCTGATGCACTATAGCACTAAATGTTAAAAGAAGAAAGTAAAGGAATCAGAGACAGACAGTACCATTTAATAGGAACACTTACGAAGCAATTCCACTCGGAAAGTAATTTTTAATCCAGTTAAGAAGTAGTCTTAAAATCCAAAGAAACAAGTTGATCTACTAAACGATAGTTTCTTACTTTATACATATGAAAAATCATAACGTGTTACTGTATACATGAAAAAGTAACGATTTTATGCTATCTTTTACGTGTAACGAATTACATTACAGCACGATTAATCTACCCTTTTACAGCCCTCTCACACCTACTTAAAAATTCAGATAAAATTCATTTCGTCACACGCACAGCATGTTATCACTTTTTCATGTACTCACTTTGGGGAACTTAATTACCCGTATAAATTCGATGCATAAATTTTAACAAACAATTTTGATTCGGAAGTTAAGCGTGACGTCGTGTAGGCAGAATTTTCATTAAAAAAGGAATTATTAACTGTTATTGTATTTTGTACCAAAGTTCTACCAGGATCTTTATCTTCTCAACCTATAAAGACCGAATGTAAACCTTTAATAACTAAGTTCTCACGTACGTTCTTATGTGCACCTTATCGTACAATTAAGTATAAGAATAGGAGTCCTTGCTTAAGCTCCACATCAATACAAAATTGTAAATATTGGATCTTATTAATGATCAAAACACTTCTAAACGTATTAACTTTAGGTTTCAATAACATCACCTCGTTAGTTGTAAACACATCTCCTCGGCCGGGCATTTCGATTTTAAAAAATACTCAGGCGTTTAAGTGGAGCCCTCGGAGCAGATGCAAAAGTGCATCTTGCTGTTTGACTGGAACTCAATTGAGGAAAAGATTATGTAAAGAAGAGACCTGTCCTGGAGACTTGGTGGAAAGAAAACCTTGCCAACTTAACTACTGTCCAAGTAATTAGAGTTGATATCAGAGCAACAGATGCTACGTCTACGACTTTATCCTCTGGTTTTAGCAATGACGTTGACTTGCTATATTTAACAAGTAGGAGAATGTGTCTATTGAAGCACACTAAAGATTTAAAAGATCATTTGGGTAACGGTTTCTGTTGCCTGTCTCATACATGACTTTGGAAGATTCTCTAATATATATCTAAGGATGTTTAAGTTGGATTGGATATAAAAATGTTTGATTGGTTAAATTTATCATCTAAACAAAAAAAATTTTGCATCATTAAAAACGGAATTTTAAACTATCTACTTGTTTATTTTGAATAGGTCGATTTTTTTCATATTACTGAAATATTCGAAGAGAAAGGTCCCAAGTGCTTTCAGCATGGCGTCATCGTTGGAGCTACTGGAGGCAGTCTTGGTACCTTTGTTCTTATCGTTTTTATTTACGTTTTGATAAGGTGAGCAGTTTTATTCTTAGATCACCGCATCGCTATTTCTTTTTCGTGAGATAAAGACGTTCTTCGTTTTGATCTTGCATGACTCAATTCAATTTCTGAAGACCGGTGCACAATCTACCCACCACATGGGACGTTCGGAGATTCAATTTTCGGCAAACATTTGCACTGTTTAAAATCTCTTTAACAAGAAATCACGAGAGCACTAACGGATAAACTTGTAGAAAGTAGTGGACCTGGTACGTCCACTATTGTGAAGTGCACGTGCTAACTTTAGATATTTTGTGATAAATTCGTACAATGTATTGTCTCCATTCTTAGTCATTTTCCTGGTAAGTTTTTATTTTCTGCTCACGTCTTTTTTGAGATATTTTTATTTGATACTTCAGTGGGTAAATTTTGGTAAGGCTAAAGAGCTGTATCAACTAGTATGTGACAATATAATTTTGAGGTACTGAAGGCTGACAGTGTTTTAGGTTTTCCATAGTTTATCTGAGCAATAATTCTGCTTTTATTCACAATGCACGGAAGAAACAAATGCATTGTGCCTTCTTTTTTCTTTAAATGCATCTCTAAACGGGCTAAATAGACGTAACCGCTATGGTGCTGACCCCCAAATAAAGTGGGTGATGTGGTCTGCCCCGTTAGCAACATAGGTTGTGCAAAGGTGCTTTATACTCTCCAAATGACTTCATTAACAAAGTGACCTTTCCTTTTTCTTTCCTTTCTTTTTATTTCCATCCATTTCCTTACCTCTGCTATCCTTCAAATTCTTTCGACATAATATCCATATATTTAAGTGCCTTTTGTTTTCATCCTGTCGCTTTTTGTCCTTTGCTTTATTCCTTCTCCTTTATACCTTCCTTATTATAACCAGGCTTTCCCTCATTTGAATCTAGACAAAATGCAAAATCAGACCAATTCGTTCGACCTTACGTTCCGCTCCCCTTCAAGTGTATAACGTCCCTCTCACTGATAACCAACCTTGCTCCAATGTCGACTTACAACACATTCCCGGAACTTCTAACCTAACCACCTCAAGGACTTCGTCTGTTACACCGATAGGTAATGAAAATGAGCCATCGACAATACTACCCATGGGCAGTGGTACTGTAACAATTGACATTTCCGAGGACCAATTTATTCGTGATACTTCAAACCAAGAAGAGGACCATTCACTGCAGCAGGTTGTAGTCGAATCACAGTTATATTCAACATCCAGAGATACAGCAACTGAATTAAATCTTGCACATTATGAGGTGATTACAATCGAAGAAAGCAGTGATTAAGATGATATTGCGATCCAAGAGGTTACTCAGGTATTCAGTGGCAAAAATGAAATGACTCCGAATCAACCTCTAAAAGAATCAGTTTCAACTGCGATAGAAATCTCGCAAAATACCTCACGCGATCATAGTACTAAGCCAGACTCCACGAAGTCAGTCGCGCAGTCTGAAATACCACCAGTGGCGAAGCTAGCGGTCATGCTGGTCATGCTGAGCATGACCAAAAGTATTCTAGAGTTAAGAATTTTTTTACATGCTTGAAAATGGAAGTTTGCTTCGAAACTTTTTTTAAAAAATCGAATGCGGCGTTAGTGAATCATGCGGTGAGTTACGTGCATTCGTGATCTGTGCCTGTGGCAAGTCATGCTCATCTCAGATAGCAGGACCTAGACGAAATTTGTGTGTCATTGGATTGGCCAAAGTATCCCTTGCGCATGCGTACCTTGCCAGTTTTGGGCTTCAGGTCATGCTGATTTCCAATAGCATGACTTGTTGTTATTTAGAATTCAGTAGCAATACTAGCAACGATCAAATATAAAATAACGGCGAATATGGATCAAAGTCAACCATGCGGATCTTCAGAACGACTGGGGCGTCATATCTCAGCTTCTGAGAAAGTCTTTTTCTGCAAGAAATGTGAGCGAGCAGAAAGTTATTGTTGGTCGAAGACCTATGCCGAAGCTCATGATCAAGACGAGGGACATGATGTTCCAAGAGGTTTGGTATACGAAGAAGGATTGACTATGTGCTAGTGAAGACAAGAAGCGTCTCTTCTGCTGGCCTTGGTTGCTCTTTCGACCTGGAGTTTCACAACATCTTGCTGTATAAAGTGTCAGTTTCCCCATGGCATTTCAAGTTTGTGAAGGACTTTCTGTATCATCTGGAATATTATGACATTTATACATTCAGATTATTATTGATGTGGTTCATTATTATATGATAACCTTTTTGCTGACTGTATACACAAGTTGCTGTATGAAGCGTCAGTTTCACCATGACATTATCAAGTTTGTAAAGGACTTTCTTTATCATCTGGAATATTATAACATTTATACATTCAGATTATTGATGTGGTTCATTATTATATGATAACCTTTTTGCTGATTATATACACAAGTTGGTGTATGAAGCATCAGTTTCACCATGACATTATCAAGTTTGTGAAGGACTTTCTGTATCATCTGGAATATTATGACATTTATATATTCAGATTATTATTGATGTGGTTCATTATTATATGATAACCTTTTTGCTGATTATATACGCAAGTTGGTGTATGAAGCATCAGTTTCAACATGACATTATCAAGTTTGTGAAGGACTTTCTGTATTATCTAGAATATTATGATATTTATACATTCAGACAGATTATTATTGATGTGGTTCATTATTGTATGATGACTTGTTGCTGATTAAATAGACAAGTTGGTGTATGAAGTGTCAGAAATATTCATTCAGCGATTCAGTTTCTCCATGGCATTTTCAAGCTATTCATTACTGTGATGACTTATTGCTGGTTAAGAATGTGCTGCCTGCCATTTGTACATCTGCATGCATGATGTGATGAATTCAGTGAAAATCTTTACAAAGGAAAGAAAAGCCATTCACAGTGAAACTGAATGCAATGAACAAATCCATGAAAGAAGACTCGAGGTGAGCTCAGTGTTAAAAGCATTGAGGACCAATTCACTTAAGTATTTTTCAAGCATAATCATGGTAAATATTTTACACTTACAGTAAGTCTCCACTTCTATTTTTAGTTAAACAGTAATGTTGGGCTAGACTTGCTCATCAGTCATGGCTATCTATGTTGGATTCACTCACAGCTTTGTCAGTACTCCATAAGTGTGGCAATAGGTTCTGACATAAGATAAAACAGCCCAAAATATGTTGTACTTTGCTTACTTTAAACAACATTTCTTGATGCTCAGAATTCTTAAAAACTATCCTCAAGATGCAGGAAATGGCATTTCTGAGATCCCAGATTTCAAAATTTTCCAGAGGAGCATGCACCCAGAGCCCCCTAGAGGGGGCTCATGCCTTTGGCACTTGCATTCCCTCTGAAGTCACAATAGCATGACCAGTCATTTCTGGTCAGCTTCGCCACTGAATACCACAACACTCTGGTTTAAATACTGCGGCAATCTTGAATGGATCCCTCCTTGTCTCCCCACAACGTTGTAGTACTACGATTCTCATTAATAGAGTTGATGAAGATGAAGAGATCACACATGAAATAACCACTTACAAAAAATTGCCAGTTTCGTCATCATCGACCACATCCAATGATTCCTCTGGGTCTTCAATTTCGGTAGATGAAGCTTCACGAGCCGTTATGGTTAACGTTGAAGGTGGTAACCAAGCGTAAACTGAACCTACTTTATAATTAGACTGTAATGGTAATACAGTGTTTATCGATCTCCGGTATCGCAGTTGGCTATTAAACTTTCGTACCTGCTCTATCTTTACCGTAACCTTATTTGAACATAGCATCATCTGTGCCTATAACGCTCATTGCTTTTAAACCGTTTGTATTTCATAAACGCTCGATTGAAATGTTTATGTTGTTTCCAGTGTTATTCGACTGTTCTCGTTGATCGTGTTCGTGTTGAAGATTCTTTGACCAATAATGAGTAGAGGAGTATTTTAAAGTGAACATTACTGTCGATATATGGGAATGTTGAGGGCTGTGTATTTTTAGGGAGACCTAGGGGGCGAGTTTATCATACCTTTTTATGGACGGATGTTGTTTCATTTTTAAGGGCACGGGACTGGGGGCTTCAAGAGCAAATTGCAAAACCACTTAAAAGCCATTAAGGTCATCAGGGCTGAATGAGTGAATCTGCATTCACAGATTCGGATTCATGATCAACTTCAAAACCGTGGTGAATGACAACAATATATTGGTTATTACTTTTGTATCGTAAGACTGTGGTGTAAAAGATATGTAATTTAGTCTTCAGTTCATTTGTCCAGCGTCTGCGTCACTATAGTCTAGTTAACTGCACTTCCATAACTGAAACATCGACCCTTACTAAAACTGAAAGGCCTACTGCCAATCAATTAGTGATGCCAAAAATGGCGGACATGAAGAATTTGGGCGTAAGTGTTAGTTCCTGGTGGTGAATCTTAAATCCAGGATGCCGTAAGTACTTCAAGAGTTGATTACTTTTTGATGAAATTTGTCAATTAGATTTTTCTTACCAATGAAATCATAAAGTCTTGTTATATTGTTCGTGTTTCCCAATTGTCTGTTTTATCGCTCAGCCGTACACGACTCGATAAAATGGCATTTTTACACTAAACAAACCTTAAAGCTACGTAATTTTTTTTGTTCAAATATGGACATTAAGTTTATCATTTAATCCTAATACTATTGGGAAACGCATTTTAAAGTCGTTGTCCTGTGATGGGGAGTGAAGAAATATTTCGCAGCCGGTGAGTGAACTAAACACCTCAAAATGTCGAAAAACGACAAAGAATGACGACTAAAGTGACCGCGTGGGAGACTGAAACTGACGTACAAATTCCTCCAAGACCACCATTTTTGGATTCACTCTTGGATCCAGTGATTAACTGGAGATAGCCTTCCAGTTGTAGTACAGTTCAGTAAACTGGAATGCAAACTAGCCAATGAAATGGGAAGGCATGGAGGGCTGTTTTGTAAGTCAGTTTCAGTCCCTTTTGCGATTTAGTACGTTAGTTTTAGTTTCACCAGCGACTTTTTGCACTTCTCCCGAAGAGATTTGTGATAAAATACACATAAAATACCTCTTCAAAATACAGAAACTTATGAACTTCAAATATATTTTGACAAAATTAAGCTCAGTTACAGGTTATATTTGTTTTCGGAAATTTATCACCTAACTAAAGATCAACCTGATGACCAATGGCTAAGTGACAAGGATAAAGGAAAAATAAATGGAGTTGTATTTTTGAATATTCGTAAAGCGTTTGACTCTGTCAATCATGATATTTTATTGAGAAAGCTTAAAAATCAATTTGGAATACAAGACACTGAATTAGGATGGTTTGAGTCTTACCTAACGAATAGAGAGCAAGTATGTCTAGTGAATGGCCATACATCTTCACCAAAGAAAATAAGATGCGGTATTCCGCAGGGCTCAATATTGGGACCATTGTTATTTTTACTTTACGTAAATGACATGCCTGATTATTTGAAAAAAACAACTCCATATCTCTATGCAGATGATACACAAATTTCGTCTTCTTCAGAAGATATCGAGACATTAATTTAGAATTTAAATAGTGACTTAAATAATATTCGGATGTGGCTTTTGAAAAATATACTCCAACACCATCCCACCAAAACAAAGGTGATGTTTGTCGGGTCATCTCATAATCTTACCAATAAAGTTGGAAATACACCAGTACTTATGAACAATACCCCTATTTTTCGAACCAGTAAATATACATGTTTAGGGGTGGATATTGATGAAAAATTCACTTGGGGTGAACATATCGAGACAATATGCGAATAAGTGAGTGCAGAAATTGGAGCTATGAGGCGTATAAAGCCCTACGTTCCACCTGAAACTCTACAAACAATTTATAAAGCACTGGTTCGACCTTATTTCGATTACTGCTCCCCTCTGTGGGATAATTGTGGTAAAGCACTTCAAGATAAATTACAAAAGTTTCAATGTCGTGCACCTAGAGTGATTTCTGGACTCAGTTATGATGTAAGATCGTCCAATCTCCTGGACGCTCTCGGTTGGCAAACACTTCATATGAAACGATTAGACAACAAATTGATATTGATGTACAAAATACTTAATAACCACACTGCGCCTAATCTAAATGAACTTTTCTGTAAAAGAAATATAATTCAGAATAATTATAATTTACGTAGTAGTGATACAGATCTACTCTTGCCTAAGCCTAATAGTGACTTTCTGAAGAAAAGTTTTCGATATAGTGGTGCCATGCAGTGGAATCATCTTCATGAAGATTTTAAAAAGTCTGAAACTCTTTTCTTTTAAAAAGGAAATACGCCAGACGTAATTGTTATTGGATCGAACGAATTTTTAATTTTAATTTTTTTAATCTTTATATAGTTTAATCTTTGCTTATATTGTTTAACTTGTATGTAGTTCAGTTGTATATAGTTAATGTGTGCCGAACCTCGTGGAAAGCAGCGTATTATGTTGATGGAGGCTAGCGTGTTTAAATAAAGTTTTACCTACCTACCTACCTACCTACCTACCTACGTTCTCAAAAAAATCGTTTTGGAAAGTGCAAAGTTCGGGTCCACTTTTTACCATTAGTTTACATCTTAGAACAATTTAGAACACGTCTTTAGTCACACAGTAATTTTTATTAATTTTAAATACTCGATAATGTAAATTTGTCCTGTAATATTAAGTCTAAGCATCTATTTCCCGGATTTGGTTGTTGTCGAAGCCAAAACCAACGAGAACTGAAGGTTAGAATCAAGTCAAAAGGACTTGAAGCGACGTAAAAGACCGCGTAGAAGACTGAAACTGAAATACAAAATTTTCCTTTATATAGGCTACCATGTGAGCTTTTTAAACAAGGGATTGGAATAAGAGATTCTATTGCTAATGCCTTCCTTAAAGGGTCATTTTCCGACATAGTATACTAGGGTTACGTTCCACTGTATAGGAACAAACAGAAGTTGATTTTCTTATGTTCTTCACAGGGCACAGTCATCAATATTTTATGAATATTTTTTTTCATGTACGAACCAAGGTCGTCATATCTGCTTTTCCGTTCACAGTTCTTGTAAAATTGTTTACAAATGATTATTATGAGCGAACATCCGTCGTAAGGTCGTGCATTCATCACACAATTTTGAATCTTAAGGCTTTCAATTTGGTTTTGGTCGAATTCTTCGGTTTACTGTCAAAGCAGGTATATAGTATGATGTCTTTTGTCATTTACATACTCCTGTGTTTCTTTGGTGATTTGCAGATGCGGCACACATGCTTACTCATTACATGCAGGAGAACTCGTCATTGTTAACTTGTGATTCGAGTAAACTGTTGGCCAGTTACGGTTTTTGTTATCACGTCAGTGGCGTTACGGTTTATGGTCATGGTTAAAGCAACTTCTAAGGGCCCACGACCTGTAATGGACCCCGATGAATCTGTAATTGAGATTAAAGTCTTGAAATATACACTACTGTGCAAAAGTCTTAGGCACCCACTAATAATAGGCATCTTTGTACCATTCATTCAATTTGGTAAGTGAAAAGCAAATTCGACTTTTGGAAACTTTCATCAACAGTTAGAAGATTACTCATAAGGAACGGCCTAAATGGCAGGGTTGCAGTCAAAAGAACCACATCTTCGGAAAAGAAATAAGACTAAGCAGCTCAAATTAGCACAAAGGCAAAGCAATTGGAGTGCTGAACAATGGAAAAGTGTCTTGTGGAGTGACGAGTCAAAATTTGAAATATTTGGGACAAAGCGACGACAGCATGTGCGAAGACGAAACGGAGAGCAGTTTAAAGATATGTGTTTGCTACAGACAATAAAGAATGGAGAAGGGTCTGTCCAAGCCTGGGATTTTATTTCCGCAGGTGGAGTTGGAGATTTATTTAAAATTGATGGCATAATGATTGCAGAAAAGCACAGGCAAATTTTAATTTACCATGATGTACCATCTGGTAGGCGATTAGTTGGTTCAAATTTTATCTTCCAAAATAATAATGACCCAAAGTGCACTGCTAAGAAAGTGGAGGACTATTTAGAAAGAACAGAAAATCAAGGGCAACATCAGCTAATGGAATGGCCACCTCAGAGCCCGCATTTGAACATAATTGAGGCCGTTTGGGACTATTTGGACAGAAAGAAGCTGGAAAAGCAACCAACAACAGCAGAAGAGCTGTGGGATGTTCTTCGTCATGCATGAAACAACATACCAGGCGACTTTCTGCAGAAAGTACAAGATAGTATTCCTCAAAGAATTGATGATGTTTTCAAAGAAAAAGGGGGCCATACATCATTTTGAATGCTCTACTCTTTTTCTCCTTTTTTCGTGCCTTTTATGTGTACTTCTGTAAAACAGCTGTGTTGAAATTTACGGTAAACATAATAAATATCGAAATAAAAAGTCTTTTTTAATCCGTACATTCACTAGATTTTTTAAACTAGCTTTCCTCCTGAAGTGCCTAACACTTTTGCACAGTACTGTACGTCTATCCTAAGGGAGAGGGGAAGATGAGGCTTCCGAACGAAAATCTCCGAAGTGCCCCCAGTAGTTCCGTTACGCCACTGTATGACGTAATGTTATTTACTTCATTGTAGCTTGTACTAACGTACGCACAGCCCATGGCGACGTTAGTATAACATTGTTAAAGAAATTTTTTGTTTCATTCGGGTGTGTTTGCATTTTTGTTGGATTTTGTCTTAAGATTTTGTCTTCTGAAATCAACGTTATTTAGCTTCCCTTTGATAGAAAAGGATATAGGATAATGATCACTTGCATATTAACCCTTCCATTCGTATTTTAGTTGTTTTTTGATTTATTTTGTGTTTTTGTTGGTTCTTTCCTGAGTTCTCTTTTTGTAAGGTATTCGTGTCTGATGTTGGTATGCATAAAAGGGTTGATTTGTGTTACCCTCACCTATTCGTGTTATGAATGGAATGTAAGAAGTTCAGAATGAGACTCTTGTTTTTAGATTTTTATTTTCTACTGTTAAGTGAGATAAATCGAAGTCTCTTGAAACAGAACTTCGATACGTATTTATATATAAAACCTAACTCACCGAAAAAAGCCTTATACTTTGCGGACATGTGCAAAGGATTACGATGTACGATTTATAATGAAGGCATCAAAGCCTCCATGGATATGTTACAAGAAGACACCCTGCTCCCTGACTCACCATTCAGTCCTCTTGTGACCCAAAAACTCTCTGTATGGTATCCCAAAGCAACACATTTACTAACGCTCACTTTCTGTTTGCTGGAAACAAACTATACCACTCATTACAAATTTACATCATTACTCATTCACGTTCTCATTACATGGCCAATGTTTCATGTATGCCCACCTAATCTCAACCTATGGTAAATATCCTTTAAGATTAGGATGTCGCGTTGAATAGGTCTTTCCAAGATACACAACAAGTTTGGTAAGCAGACAGTTTATCTCTTTAAACTTATATTATCTTTTCTATTTATTGTCTCCTTTCCAACTGTGTAAGATTGACTGCCTAGTTCATTAATATTTCTAATTATATTGTAATGTTAAACTATTGTAAAGTGTGGTTAAGGGGATAGATTTGCTAAATCATGCAACACAGGTATGGTAGAATGTTAAAATAAGAAATGTGGCACCACATTTATATTATAGTGACGTCATCAGTCTACTCAATAGATAAACTACAACAAAGCGAACCAATTCATTTAACTGAAGGCGTAAATGCACACAATTGTAAACTCCGTTTATTATGTATTTTAAAGAACTTCATCGAATGTTTAACTAGAACAGAATCTAAATAAAGAATTGTGGTAACTAATGCTTGCGTAAGTCCCCTGACAAATGTACAACATCCCTTGATGTGATTATGCTGGAAATTAAACTAAAGTGAATTCCACATTTCAAATTGCGAACAGGCGTACAAAGGTACGTCTCGCGTGTGGAAAGTGATGATGAATGCGTAACAAAAATCCGCATAATTGCTGTAACGCTTGGAAATATAATTTGTGAGTACTTTGTCCTAAGTCTCTTTCTCTTGCATATCTCTTCTAATCTTTTAGGCCTACTTAATATACCTTTATCAATGTATCGTTAAGACGTCGCTGAAAAAGTGAATTTGACGAAGCTCACGAACCCATCCCATGTCTGACGCTGCACGTTGTTGGGCTTCCCAGCCAGTTTCATCCGTCTTCTCACTTCGTGAAATTTGTTCTCGATGGGGTTTAGATCAGGACACCGTAGTGGTATCGTTTGCAAGGTGACACCCAATTGCTCCATGACCGCCCTCACTTTCGCAGACGTTTGTGAGGCATCATTGTCCATGACGAATGTCTTCGAGTCATTTGGTGTTTTCCCAGCTATTTCGAACGAGCCAAGAAAGTTCCATCTTATAAACAAGGCAGAGAACTCACCATTCATTTCCTCATATTGTTCTCCTGGTATAACATCTTTTCCATAAGTAATAGCTACCATGAAATGAAGACGTATCCCAACAACAAGTTCTCTGCTGCCTTTCGTTGTGATTTGCAAGCCTTCAGTCGTCTTTCGCCTAACTCGGCTTTGAGCCTTTCGTGAATCGCTGAACGGATTTGACTTATAAACGAACGACATACCGTGCAAATAGAAAAAAACATCTTCAGTAGTCAGCCGGAGGTTTTAACATTGCTCTAGCATATGCAACCCATCTTTAGTGGTCATCTACGGTAAGGAGGCTCTTTGTACGTGTTTGACAAAGTACGCATCCCATGTCATGAATTTTACGAATGAAAGTGTTATAACTTGCGATACTAAAATGCACAGCACATCTTAGAACAATTTTTATTACCGTGAAATTCGAGTCTTCCCGTCTGAGTTTCACTAGTATACGCCCGCCTTAACGTCCTTTTCTCTCTGGAATTTAACAGCTCTCAACGGCCATATGGACTCTATTTCTCTCGGACTTTGATGACTTTCCCCAGACAAACACTTGCAGAACACTTGATTTAGATATGACAGTACTCAAACCAGTTTCCTGATAAGGAAAATCCTTCCTTAAAAGATTAAATAGGGGGAAGGGGTAGAATAGTGGAATTTTGAGCCATGTGGTAACGTTTTAGAGAGTGATTGTATTCCAAAATGACCCATAATACTGAAAAGATGATAAAATCACAATACTGTGTTATATATTAACAGGATACTTGAAAACAAACGGCCACTCCAGTAACGCAAACTATTTCTTGTTAATCTTGATGTGAATTCGAGTTAGTGGGATTCTATTGTGCCCTGTGGTGTCCAACGAACGTCTATTTTTTCTCGTATATCAGTAAGTGCATGTATAAAGAGTGAGTGATCTCAAACAATTCCAAAGTAAGGAGTAAAGGCTACTTTTTGACAAAAGGTCTTTGCTAGAAAGGTTGGAAATCTTTGAGATCAGTTATGGCAGTTATCAACCTTAAAAAATTTTTACAAGGAATAGAACAGGCGTATTATAGATGTTACACAAAACGAAGATTCTCAATTAGGCGTTTTTTTAGAGATTAATTAATAAAAATCCCACCAAGACAACGAAGTTGGCCTTACCCTATATTAATCTAAGTTTGAGAAAGACAGCCACAACAGAAAGTGCCTTTCCTGCCAGTATCCTACCTTACCATTAATGCTGGCCTACATAATTACTATTTCCAGTACGCTGGCCACATGGGCTTGGGTCGATTTAGCTGATTCACGCATGAGGTAACTAGGAAATCGGGTGTTTTTTTTATATATCGTCTGGAATCGCATGTTACGCGCACAAATTATCCATATGTGCCTTGCCCTTTATCAAGCATTACAACATTTGTTTAGAAGATGCGACATCAACGTACATAAAACAGCAACACTTTTCGAACTACTTCATCAACTATCGAGCTTCGAGAATAGGATACTTAAGCGTCCTTTGATGACTAGGATATCGTCGTCCTGATTGAGTCGGACCAAAATTTTATACTCGGTGGGCAGCGCTTACCTTTAAGAACTAAACTCAACCGAATATTTTTGGGGGAAAACACATTCGTCATTCATGACACTAAAGCTCAAATAATGGACAGAAGACTTTTTCTTTCGAACTTTTCTGAGGTGCGATATGAACTATTAATTGTGGGTTTAATAACATTGGCTAAAAATTGCGCCAAAAGTGGCGTTTTACTATAATTCAGAAAATTAACATTTTCGACTTTTGAAGCATTGTCCAATTCCGAGATTTAAGGATTTGAATAGGAATTCATAAACAAAGACATGAGTTTAAGAATTTGAGAAAATCGTTTGATAAAATATTTAACTGTAGGCCATTTTAGGATTCATCAGTACACTTTCTTGCCATTTCTTCAATGTATCCCTAAACGATACAACGACACTTCATTGTTGCATGGGAAAAACACGTTTTACAGGGACAGAAATACGGTCTAGCGGGACTAGTACGAAAGAAATTGTAAATTATGCATTCAAAATTATCAATGAAAAGCCTGCTACCTTCGAATTTTCGTCACTTCTAGCCAGATACAACAGATTTAGTTTCTCTTCGATACTTACAGGAAAAGAAATAAATGACAGCAATAGAAAATTAGTCGTTAATTTTGTTTTTAACCAGAAAATCGGTCTCACATCTTTATAATTAATAACAGTACTTTTTAAACCCTTTCAAACATGATTTTGATCATCCGTGGTAAGCTGATGTTGAATTATCGAGGACACAGTGCACAATCACTTCCAGAGTTTGGAGCCTTGATCCTTAGTGAAGTTTTGAAATTTATGATGTCTTGATAAAGAATTTTCCACAATCTGAGACAATTTTTGAAGCATCTGTAAAAGTCGTACAAGTAAGAAGGACCTCGGTAGGATTGTCTCAGCAAACGCTTGGTTCTTTGTACTGTTTTCGTTTTTTTCATTTTGATATTTAATTTGTTCTTTTGTTGTAATTTCTTGCTGTAACAACACTGCATAAAGAAGAAGGTTAAAATAAATTGTTATTAATAAATATTAAAATGGCCGAAAAGTAATTAATTCGAAGTTAGCCATGAAGAACACACGTGCTCAGTTATGGTGAAAAAACCTGAGCCCAAGTATCATTGTGACGTAGCATCATTAATTAAATTGTAGCTGGAGCTGGCGACGTTAGTAGCGACGTCAGTATGAAGCTGTGTAAGATATTTTTTATCTTATCCTTGTTCGTTTTGCTTTTGATTACAGAAAGTTCTCAGAAGTATTATGCTCTTGGCTTGTGTTCCGTTCGAGCAACATTAAATACCTCCCTGGCAATGGGAGGAGAGGGAACTCTTAAATGTGTGTGCTTGAAAGGATATTACGGCAGAAACTGTCGGTTTAAAGGTAAGCTTCTCCGTTTTCGGGTGTGTTTGTTTCTGATTTCCCTAGCTGTTGAATACTCATTGAAAAGAAGTGCATTATTTATTTCAGAATTCGTAACAAGAAATTGAATGTAAATATTAGACGGACGGATAACCACTATACATTGATCTGTTGTTTGTTTGGGGGAAAAAACAAACGTAAGCCTTTTGGGATTAACATTTGAAAAGTTTCTGAGAAATTGAAGATTATCAACGAAGATGGCGTGATTTATTTTTGTACTGTCCTGTGTAACTAAATAAAGATTCAATATTAATCTAAAATCTAAAAAATGGACATAAAGATATTTTTTACTAATGAACGGATTATGACGTCATATAATGTATTCGCGACCGGTGCTGTTGCTTAGAGAAGTCACGTGCGTGAAGTAATGTTCTTGGGCTTTGTACATGTGGGAAAACTTTTCCGCTTTGTTTACGTGCGTAAAGAAATTCCGGTGTCTTCGGACTTGTGCATGAAGGAACCCTACGGACTTTGTACGCTCAAGAACGCTAAGTGACTCCGGCCGGTCCAAGATGGGAACATAAGGCGAGTGAAGGCCATGTTGACCCTGTGCGTTTATTGGTCGTGATGTTTTTAGCCTAGGCCAACATATTTCTTTGGTGTAGAGGTGATAAGTCCAAATTGTGATTTCGTCCCTCAGAAAGCCATGGCCAATATTTTCTGCTCATTGTACAATTTTAACCTGTTTTTATTTTCCTACAAACGTTTATTGCGCAGTCGTCGTCAATCCATTTTTATTTGGGAGTGTACAGCGCAATTTATCAAATTCTATACATTCAAAAATTTCCCGAATTTCATTTGGCGTGCATTCCGCGCATGTATGTGTACCGTCGCTTTCTTGACCTCAGTACGCAAGATAAACATAAACCAGTAAAGAAAAATGATTTTGACCTGCTTTACCTTTCGAAAATTTCCGCAAATTATATCTTTTTATCGAATTTTCTATTTTGTCGCAAACTTTGAGGGTTTCACACCCCACACATCCCCCCCCCCCACACACACACTCGCCTCACAACCCTATAATCTACGATGCTGGTTCCTTGATACAGGTAAATTTTTCCACATCAAACCGGAGAAGTCTCAGCCAGAGAATATTCTGGATGCAAAACTTTTACGGTGGCTCCATACAGTTTTTTGAAGAATTTGAAACGTAAATTCGAGAGCCAAAAATAAGCATTTCAATATTACGCAACAGGGAATAAATTGATTATCGTCCAAATAAAGTCTAAGTAGCAAAAACAACTACAAAATAATTAATTTCAATCGTACCCTATAACAGTAGTAATATTTCAATACCAATTTAATTAATTAAGTATTATAAATACCAATAGATGTATTTTTTTGTGAAGTGACTAATCCAAGAAAGGAAAAAAAACTTATGAGGCCTCAAATATTCATCAGTGAGGTGTATTTAATTTCTTCGAACAAGGTCCTGTTTTTTGTGCAACAAAATTGGATACATCAGGTAATTTTCTGTAGGTTAAGTGTATGAAAATGCTATGTCACAGCTTTGTTAGTTATTAATGATTGTATTTCCACATTCAAACTGATTAAGATGTCAAAACAGTTTATCAGTCTTTAATGAAACAAGATCTACGATATGGAACTGTTTTCTCAGTTTGCGAATGTAAAAATAGTCAATATTTTCGTATTTTTCGTAATTTTGCCATTATCTTAAAATTGTTTACTGACTTTATTAACCACCCAATATGAGATACATAAAACAACATTCTATATAATTATGAAGTCGATAAAAACAAAGAATTTTACATTTTTCAGCGATTAATGATTGTACTTGAAAAAGAAAAGACAGTAATACATTATAGTTGCTTTTTAGTGTTTGATCGAACAAGATATCGATGAACTAGAAGATCTTTCTTTGTTGATGCCTGGTTATAACTTTCGTATTATTCGATATGTTGTAAGGATCATCCTTGTACCTAAAACTCTTTATACTTTACTAGAGATAAAAATTGGTGGATTTTTTGTTGCTTCCTATTCAGAGCCAATTGTTTGAATTTAATTCAATAAGAAACCCTTGAAAGTTTCTGAAAGTTTTAGCAATTGGTAATTAAAATTTCATGATTGTCTAATTGACCCGAAAATGCTATTTTCTTTTCCAGGACAACGAAATTTCTCTTTGAATCTGGATGCAAATTGGTATCCTAATGGTTCTTCGATGGTTGAATGGAAAGCTGATCACAATAAACAAAGCATTATGGCATATAGTCTAAAGTTGCGTCGCGTTCATTATTCTAAAGAAGGAATGGTGTTCTCCAAATGGCGCAAGGTTACCTTTAAAAGCGTCAACTCCACAGGGACTCCCTACAAACCAATGAACACTCACGTTTACTATCTTCCACTTTCGAACGCATCTTCGTATGAAATAAATTTGACAATTTGGCCTTTGTCTGGAAAAGTAACCTCGGTTTCCGTCTTTTTGGACTCACCCTTGCTTCGTTTACCAGGTAAGGCAACACACTATAGCAAGCTTGCCTTAAATCGTAAATAAAATTTGTCAACGCAAACAGGCACCATGAAATGTTCATATTCAGCTGTCTGAAACATTCTGTTTGAAGAACCCAACTCTGCTATCACGTAATTACCCTCATACAATACTCAACGTTATACAAACTGGACTGGCGGTTCCCTAAAGCTATGTTTTTGCCAAACATTTGTCCTAAAATGATGGCATCACCGAATTGAAGACTGGAGTCCTATTTTTCAGAGTGGTAACCTCTGGCCACTTCACAGGTGTTTATATATTGGACTGTACAATTGCTCGGCAAATGGATATTGGACTAGTTGTTGATAAACATTTCATTGTTATAATAATACACTTGCTGCAATTTAACCGTGCATTCGGTTTGAAACCTTCTCTAACGACTTATTTTGGTATCCAATTTTGGACGAATAATAAGTTATATCGTGCAAGTCAATGACCTATTCACAAACTGCTGTAAGAATTACCTCTTGTTTCCACCTAATTACGCTTGCAAGTTCATATTTAAGAAACGTTTCCGATTACCAGGGTCAAGTTACGTTTTCAAAATAGTCACATTCAAAAACGAGCTTTTTCAGAATCATCCTCAGAGATACTTGAAGAGAAATTTTTCATGATAATCTGGCACTGTCGAAGTCAACTGAAAAATGTTCACTCGAGCGGGATTTGAACTCGCACCTCCGGGGTACCGGCCCGCCGATCTATCTATGGAGCTATCGAGTCCGCAGGGGGTGGAGTCGAGTTTTTATCCAACTTAAATGCACGAGATATTCTTGCGACAACTTTATGCTTATCCATGAGAGGATGTACAGTGTTTCAATTTTATTTCAGAATCATCCTTAGAGATACATGAACAGAATTCTGTGCATAAATTTCTGTTCTGCTATCTCTTCGGCATCACGAAGGTGTGAGTTCAAGTCCCGCACGAGTCACCAATTTTCAGTTGACTTCGGCAGTGTGAGATTATAGTGGAAAATTTCTGTTCTAAAAAGAGCCTTGCACTAAGTTATGTTTTAATAATTCTAACTTTGAAGGTATTGTATGAACTAATTAAACAATGGTAAAAAACTCAATAAAAAATTAGTTGTTTGGCTTTGTATTTTCCCTAATAAATAGTCTCTTGAACTAGCATGTTCTTTGCAAATTTAGCTGGGCTGAAGTGAATGTGATGAACTGTAGCAGTTGCTGATAACTGAGGAAAGTAAAGGAATCAGTGACGGCCTGTACGCTTCAATATGAGCACTTAGAAAGTAATTTCTACTCTAGTTAACAAGAATCATAAAATGCAACGAAACAAATTTCTCTACTAAACGTTAGTTTGTTTCTCTATACATACGAAAAAATGTAACTGGTTACAGTAAACAGGAAAAAGCAACCATTTCTTGCAATCATTTACGTGTAACGAATTATATTACCGCACGACTAATGTGCCCTTTCACAGCATTCTCATAGCCACTTGAAAATCCAGATAAAATTCATTCAGTCACAGTCACTGCAAACTATCACTTTTTCATGCACTCACTTTCGAGAACTTAATTACTCGCATAAATTCGATGCATACAATTTAACAAATAATTTTGATTCGTCCGTCAAGTCTTGTCGGCGGAATTTTTATGAAGGAAGAAATTGTTTACTTTTGTTGTATCTTGTACCAAAGTTGTCTCAAGGTCTTTATCTTCTTAATCTAAAAGGACTGAATGTAAACCATCAATATCTGAGTTCTCGCGTACGTTCGTATGTGCATTTTATTGTACAATTGAGTGTAAGAATAATAATCTTTGCTTAAGCTCTACATCAATATACAATTGTAAATATTGGATGTTATTAATGACCAATCACTTCGAAACGTATTAATTTCAGGTTTCAATAACATCACCTCAGTATTTATAAACACGTCTTCTCGGCCGAGTATTTTGATTTTAAAAAATACTCAGGCGTTTGAGTGGAGTCCTTGGAGCAAATGTAAAGCTGTATCTGGATGTGGGACTGGAACTCAGTTGAGGAAAAGATTATGTACAGGAGAAACATGTCCTGGAGACATGGTGGAAAGAAAACCTTGCCAACTTAACCACTGTCCAGGTAATTAGAGTCTATATCAAAACATCAAATGCTATATCTACAACTTTATCTTCCGTTTTTAGCGACGAAGTCAACTTACTATTGGCAAGTATATTAACGAGAATGTGTAATTGTGTTTGTCTGCCATCCATGACAATCGAATATTCTCTAACAAACATGGGCGTAACCAACCCAATTTGATTTGGGGGAAAGGAGTGTCCTGCTTAATTTCCCTGATCATTGCATACTTTCCAAAATTGCCCACACATTTATGGTGTGCCGTCGCTTCCTCAACCCCAATACTTAAACTAGATATAAACTAGTAACCACAAGGGATTTTGACCGACTTTATCTCACCAAATTTGCCCGAATTAGTATCAATTTTTTTCTCGAATTCTCTATTTTTTCGCAAACTTTGAGGGGTGTCACAACTCCACACCTTTGTATAATCTACTCCTCTGCTAATATATATCAAAGTATATGTTCATTGGATTGGATATAAAAATTTCTGATTAGTTTCTTTGTTTAACTCCACTATTTTTGTTTGGTTAATTTGATCATATTATACTGAATATCAAATTACAACTTATATATATATATATTTTTTTAATAGGCCGCTTTTTCCACATTACTGAAATATTTGATGATAAAGGTCCTAAGTGCTTTCAGCATGGTGTCATCGTTGGAGCTACTGGAGGCAGTCTTGGTACCCTTGTTTTTGTCGTTTTTATTTACGTTTTGATAAGGTGAGCAGTTTTATTCATAGGTCACCGCATCGCTATTTCTTTTTCGTGAAATAAAGACGTTTTTGGTTTTGCTCTTGCATGGTGCCCTCTAATTTCTGAAAACCAGTGCATAATCCGTCCACCACATGGAACCTCCTGAGGTCAATTTTCGGCAAGCATTTCCACCTTTTAAAATTTATTTAAAAACAAATCACGAGAACACTTACGGATAAACTTATACAAAATAATGGATCTTGTACGTCCACTATTTTGAAGTGCACATGCTACCTTTAGGTATATTTTTGATAAATTTTTACAATGTATTGTCTTCATTCGTGGTCGTTTTCCTGGTAAGTTTTGTTTTTTTTCTGCTCACGTCTTTTTTGAAGGATTTTTATTTGGTACTTCAGTAGGTAAATTTTGGTAAGGCTAACGAGCTGTATCAGGAAGTATGCGACAGTACAATTTCGAGGTAGTGAAGGCTGACAATGTTTTGCGTTCTTCGTAGCTTATCTGCGTAATCCGTTTCCAGCAGATAATTTCAGAAAATAAAGTAGAAAACATACTCCGACAAAGGGTTCGATAGTAATGATAACACTTTGTCCGCTTGTTTTCTCAAATTTTGAGTCCAGGATGGAACTGTTTTTCTGAGTATGTTTTCTACTTTATTATCTGCGTAACTTTTATGCCTTTAGTCAAAATGCATTGAAAAAACAATGCGTCTCTAAGCGTGCCTAAATACTAATGTGACCACTGTTTTTCGGACCCCCAAATAATGCGGGTGACGTAGTCTGCCCCATTAGCAACATAGGCTGTTCAAAGGTGCCTTATACTTCCAAAACTACTGCATTAATAAACTAACCTTCCCTTTTCCTTTCCTTTCTTTTTATTTCCATCCCTTTCCTAACCTCTCCTTTCCTTCAAATTCCTTCGATATAATCTTCATTTATTGATGTGCCTTCAGTTCTTTTCCCGTCACTATTTGTCTTTTGCTTTATTCTTTCTCCTTTATTGCTCTTTTATTTTTAACGGGTTTTCCCTGATTTTAATCTAGACAATGCAGAATCAGACAAATTCGTTCGACCTTACGTTCCGCTTCCCTTCAAGTGGATAACGTCCCTCTCACTGACAACCAACCTGGCTCCAATGTCGACTTACAACACATTCTCGGAATTTCTAACCCAGCCACGTCAAGGACTTCGTCTGTTACACCGATACGAAATGCAAATGAGCCATCGACAATACTGCCCCGTGGCAGTGGTACTGTAACAATTGACATTCCCGAGGACCAATTTATTCGTGATACTTCAAACCAAGAAGAGGACCATTCACTGCAGCAGGTTGTAGTCGAATCACAGTTATATTCAACATCCAGAGATACAGCAACTCAATTAAACTTGGCACATTCTGAGGTGATTACAATCGAAGAAAGCAGTTTTAGAGATGATATTGCGATCCAAGAGGTTACTAAGGAACCCAGTGGAAAAAATGAAAGCACTCCGAATCAACCTCTAAAAGAATCAGTTTCAACTGCGATAGAAATTTGGAAAAATACTTCACACGATGGTAGTATTGAGCCAGACTCAACGAAATCAGTCGCGCAGTCTGAAATACCACAAAACTCTGGTTTAAATACTGCGACAATCTCGAATGGATCCCTCCTCGTCTCACCACAAGGTTGTAGTACCTCAATCCTTATTAATAAAGTTGATGAAGATGACGAGATCACACATGAAACACCCACTCACAAAAAATTGCCAGTTTCGTCATCATCGACCACATCCAATGATTCCTCTGGGTCTTCAATTTCGGTAGATGAAGCTTCACGAGCCGTTATGGTTATCATTGAAGGTGTTAACCAAGCGTAAACTGAATCTTCTTCATAATTATTAAGACTGTAAAAGTAATACAGTATTTATCGATCTCCGGTATCACAGTAGGTTATTAAACTTTCATACCTGCTCTATCTTTACCGTAACCTTATTTGAACATAGAATTATCTGTGCCTATAACGCTCACTGCTCTTAAACCGCATGTATTTCATAAACACTCGAATAAAACGTTGATATTGCTTCCAGTGTTATTTGATTGTTTTAGAAGTAGTTGGAGGTGAACATTGGAGTCAATGTATGCTCAGATTGTGGACCATGTATTTGTAGCGAGATGTAGCCTTGGTGGCGAGTTTTTCGTACCTTTATGTGGACCAATGTTATTTCATATTTAGGGCACTGGAATGAGAGATAAAGAAAATTTGCAAGAACAAATTGCAACTGGTATCCTGCTTTCATTCATCGTTGTAGTGTTATGGTGTCCATAATAGGCTCAACTGCAATAGTTACATTTCATTTTACATTGATTCTATATGCTTATAAACCATGACCAGCCGACAGTTTGAGAAAATATAAAATATAACATATTCCATAACATGTCATTCTTTCTTGCTTCAATCGCAAGTTAAGAATGAAATTTTTCGGAATATGTTTTATTTTATATTTTCTATATGCTTATGCTGCATTGAAAAGTACTTGCGGGGTCAGGTATTTAACAATCTTACTATGTTTCTTGTGAAACCACTGAAAAGACATTGAGGGCAGCAGGACTGAATCTGGATTCAGTGATTCGTATTGGTGATCATTTTCAAAACCGCGGGGATTGACTCCCATATGTTGGTTTTCACTTTCTTATCATAAGACTGTGGTGTAAAAGATAGGTAATTTAGTCTTCGGTTTATTGGACCAGTGTCTGCGTCACCATAATGGTCCAGGGAACTCTATTTCTCTAACTGGAATCCTAACTGGCCAATGAAATGTGAAGTCATGGAGGGCAGTTTTGTAGTTAAGTTTCAGTCCTTTGTACGGTTTTGTACTTTATGTTTAGTCTTCCACGTGGCTTTTTACACTTTTCCTCAAGAATTTTCGCTGAAAATACATAAAAATATCACTACAAAATACAGACATTAGTTTAAGAATTTCAAATATATTTCTACAAAAATCAAACCAAGCTACAGGTTCTTTTATTTCTATAATAAATTGCGAAACTGAAAAGCAACCTGATGAAATAGTCTCGAAAAAATTAATTTTGGAAACTACAAAGTTCGGGTCTTTATTTACCGTTAGTTTACATCTTTAAACAATTTAGCACACATCTTTGGTCACACAGCAATTCTATTCCTTTTAAATACGCGATAATGTTAATTCCTCAAGTAATATTTTGTCTGGATACTTTTTTTCTTGGTTGTGGTTATTTTCGAAGCCAAAACAAACCAGAACCAAATAATGATTACTGTAAAATCAAGCAATGGTCTTCAAGGGACGCACAAGACCGGTTAGACTACTGAAACTGACATACAGAATTTTCCTCTATGGGCTGACATCTGGACTCGTAATTTTTTTCTAGTAAGTGATTGGGATTAGTCAGTCCATTATTAATGCCTTCGTTATAGATTCATTTCTTGACATAGTATACTAAGCTTAAGTTCGGCAGTAGACGAACCAATAGAAGTTGATTTTCTTATATTCTTAATGGTGCAAAGTCGTCAATATTTTATGAATATCTTTTTTAATGTACGAACCAAAGTCGTGACATCTGCCTTTCCGTTCACAGTTCATGTTAAACTGTTTACAAATGATTATTATGAGCGAATATCCGTCGTAAGGTCGTGCATTCATCACACAATTTTGAATCTAAAGGTGTTCGATTTTATTTGGTGGAATTCTTCTGTTTACTGTCAAAGTATATAGTATGATGTCTTTTGTCATTTACATTCTCCAATGTTACCTTGGTGACTTGTACGTGTGACACACATGCTTAGTTGCCACAGGAGAACTGTGTTGAATATCCGCCATCTGATATATATATATCGCATCATTATGACGTATATACAAAATAAAACAGATTCGGAAAAATTGTCATTCCTAACATGTTATGAAAATAAACTGTTTGCCTGTTAAAGTTTTTACTATGAGTGACGTAACGTTATTAATTTCATTGTATCTTGCACTGGCGTACGCACAGTACGTGGCGACGTCAATATAAAATCGTGGATGAAATTTTTCTTTTTATTCGGGTGCCTTTGCCTTTTTAGTTACGGATATTACTCAGAACTGTTCTGGTCTTCGTTTTCGTCCTGCTAAAGCAACGTTATTTAACTGCCCAGTGATGGAAAAGGATATGGGATAACGAGCACTTGTATATTAGCCCTTCCATTCGCATTTTGGTTAGTTTTGTTTTGTTTTGTTTTTATTTTTTTGCTTGGTTTCTTCCTTAGTTCTGTTGTTGCAATGTGTTGTTGTATGATGTTGGTATGCATAAAAAGGGTTGATTTGTATTACTCTCACCTATTCGTGCTTTGAATAGAAAGTAAGAAGTTCAAAATGCGATTCCTGTTTTTAGTTTTTTTCTTCTATGTGATATCAAAGACTATTTTAACAGGAATTCGATACGTCTTTATATAATAAAACCTAACGAGATAAAAAAAAGCCTTATACTTTGTGGACATATCGATGAGCAAAGAATTGCGTTGGACTTTGAGCGCAAAGGGACTACTTTGATATTAAAATAAGAGCCCAGCTCAAAATTTTAACAGATAGAGATATCTCTCAACAACAAAGTTAAGACAGAGTAGACATGTAGAAGAATAATTTACTAACGTTCCGTCCCTAGACTTTCGGCATTTTCAAAATAACAAATAAATACAGCGAGTAAGTTTGTATATTAAATTATATATTATATATCATTATATTACATATCATTATATTATACTTTGCTTTATGTCTCTCTCGCACTTTCCTGTCCTCACACCTTCCTCTCTCATCATTGGTTTAGTTTTTTTCTGTACCTTGTAAATATAATTTAATATGGAAACTTACTCGCTGTATTCTTTTGTTACTGTGAAGATATCGCAAGTCTAGCGACGAAACGTCAGTAAACTAGAAATAAGTGTTCGCAAGAAACCCTCGCCCACCCTTCCAATACATCTCTCGAGAATCCAAGTAATATTGATAATTTTTCAAAGTTGTCAAAAAGACAAATCGTCCTTACTATAACTGGAAGAGGTAATGCAAGAAAGAAAACACCGTATTTGGCCACAAATATTAACAACCCAAACTGGAAATTATTTTACATTTAAACTGCTTCTCATCATATTTACGTTTAGAATTTCAATTTTGTTTTATTAAAACAAAACTTTTGGTGAGAATAACCTTTAACTGTTATAAAAATAATAAGAGATCTATTCTGACAATTCTGCTGCTTATCAATGGATGTTCATATCAAGACCCTGCATTAATTGCCATCTTGAGATATTTTCGAGTCGTTTTCCAATCAAACTTTTCACTCATTTTGCTCTAAAGAAAGATGTTTTATTAGATAGCCAGGCTTTCCGTTTTAACATTGGATCAGTCTCAAAGGTTACCGGTCGGATATCAGCATCACGGACAGCTCATGAGTGCAATTATTTTTTGATATTTTTTGTCTTAAAAAACTGACAAATTCTATATTATCTCAAAGTTGGTTAAAATGTCTATTACAAGTGCTATGAAGAAGATTTATGCTAAGTATTTATCCAGAGGTACAACACTTTGTTGACGAAGATGAAACGAATTACGAAACGGACGAAATAAACAAAGAAAACATGAATGAGTTCTGCCTTTTTATCGCAGACCGAAAATCGGAAAATACAAAACATAAAACAAAATACGAAAAGCAAACCTTGTGCCAGTTTTGTCGAAAGAAGAACGAGAAGAGGGAAGTAAAAGACGAACTTTTTCCACCGTAAAACATTAATAAGATAGAAAAATGGCGTACAAACCTGCAACTATTGTGTTTTTCCAACTAAGCATTCAGTGGCACCTGAATACAAAGGGTTCAGCGGTAAATTTACACAAAGATGACTTTAAACTTTCTTGAGAGGTTTTAAAATCCTGATGAAAGCGTTACTGGTCGAATACGGTAAAGGTCATCACGCACAAATCACTCTCGAAGTGAGAAAGACTGAAGCGGACAACTGTTTTGCCGAAGGATAATTAGGTGACCAAAAACAAAAAACTTTGACGGGAGTTGCCATAACACAAAGCGAAATGGTGGGCGAGGGGAATAAATATATCCATGGATTCCGGTCACCTAAAAATTCCGTGTGCAAGCTCGGGGACTGGTATGTTGTTGACCAAACCATACGTAGGTACCGTATTAAACCAAATCGATTTGGTCTCGTTTTTTTTTTCTCCCTCGTATGGATCTCTCGCAAGTTGTTTACATTACTTGAACACTGAAGCCAGTAAATGATTGAAGACCGGCAAACAAAATGGCTTTCTTGGTGCCTGCTGCTAGTTTCGCTTTTGACGGCCACCTCAGTAACTGGACAATTTATGACTTGAAAGAGCAGTTCTCAAACGTAGTTCCTTGGAATATGCATTTGCCGACTGTTCACTTTCTGCAGCAATGGATTGTCTTGGTTCTTTCTGACTTATATGAACAAAAGACGTAAGGGAACTCGCTTGCTGTCAGGACATTTGCTGAGCGACTAAGTGTAAACGACATTCTTCGCTGAAGTTCAATAGATGTTGATTTGTATAAATCTCTAGACCAGGGGTCTCAAACTCGCGGCCCGCGGGACGCTATTTTGTGGCCCCCTACTTGACATCAAAGTTTAGTGTTAGTGCGGCCCGCGCGTTTTTCTCAAACGCACCTTTTTGCCGAGTAGTTGGGCGAGCCGCGCTTGCCCTGGGCTTTTATTTTTCACTTATAGGCTACCATAGCGCAGGCCCATGACAGCTTCCGGTGTCGCGTTTGTTGTCAAGTTATGATGCGTTAAAATATATCCTGTCAGCAAGCCCGAGTTATGTCTTTCTCAAAATCTGCCGTGAAGAGAAAAGTTGGTGACGAGCACAGACAATTTCAGGAAAAGTGGGAGACGGCATATTTTTTTGTTGAGCACAGAGGCAGCCCGACGTGTCTTATATGCACCGAGAAAGTTACGGTGCACAAGGAATACAACATCAGACGTCATTACTCAACTAGACATGCTGATGAGTATGCAAAATACCAGGGAGATGAGAGACAGAAACGGGTCGCCAATCTTAAAACATGTCTAAAGAAGCAAGCAGATTTCTTCAAGAAAGCAAGCAAAGATAATGATGCAGCAGTCGAAGCTAGCTACGCGGTGAGTGAAATGATTGCTAATTCGGGAAAGCCATTCAAAGAAGGTGAGTTTGTTAAAAAGTGCATGTTACAGGCTGCAAATATAGTCTGTCCTGAAAAGAAGGGTCAGTTTAGCAACATTAGCCTTTCAGCCAACACAGTGGCAGAGTGCATTTCTGACCTGTCAGGTAACATATATGATCAACTGCGTGAGAAAGCCAAACGTTTCTGTGCATACTCAGTCGCTCTTGATGAGAGCACAGACATCATTGACACTGCGCAGCTCGCAATCTATGTCCGTGGTGTTGACGACAGTTTTGAAGTGATGGAGGAGTTGCTCACAGTGATTCCAATGCGTGGCCAGACCACCTCTCAGGAGATATTCCGCCAGCTGTGTGATGCCATTGTGGATGCGGGTTTGCCATGGAAGAGGTTTGCTGGAATAACAACCGACGGAGCGCCATCAATGACAGGGAGGAGAAATGGAGTGGTGGCACTTGTTCAAAGAAAACTGGAAGAGGAGGGTGTGGAGGAGGCCATTGCTCTGCACTGCATTATCCATCAGCAGGCCCTTTGCAGCAAATGTCTGAAGTTTGACAATGTGATGTCTGTCGTTGTGAAATGCATCAACCATATCAGATCCAGGGGATTAAAGCACCGGGAGTTCCGCGCCTTTTTGGAGGAAATAGAGTCAGCATATGAGGATGTGCTCTACTTCACTGAGGTACGTTGGCTCAGCAGGGGAAACATCTTGAAGAGGTTTTTTGAGTTGAGAGCAGAAGTGAAAGCCTTCATGGAGAAGGCTGGGATGGCTGTTCCTGTGCTAAGTGATCCCAAATGGCTCATGGACTTAGCTTTCCTTGTTGACATCACACATGAGCTGAATGTACTGAACAAGAAGTTACAAGGCCAGGGGCAGCTTGTCAGTGCTGTCTATTACAACGTGAGATCATTCTCCACAAAACTTGTGTTATGGAAAGCCCAGCTCTCTCAGACAAACCTCTGCCATTTCCCAGCATGCAAGGCACTCATGGATGCAGGCGCACCATTCAGTGGTGAGAAGTATGCTGATGCCATTGTGAAGCTACAGGAGCAATTTGATCACAGGTTTGCAGACTTCAAGACACACAGAGCCACTTTTCAAATTTTTGCTGACCCCTTCTCCTTTGATGTGCAAGATGCCCCTCCTGTGCTTCAAATGGAGCTCATTGACCTGCAGTGCAATTCAGAACTCAAAGCAAAGTTCAGGGAGGTGAGTGGAAAAGCAGACAAGCTTGGACAATTTTTGAGAGAATTGCCCCCCACCTTCCCTGAGCTTTCCAGGATGTTCAAGCGGACCATGTGCCTTTTTGGGAGCACATATCTGTGTGAAAAGCTCTTCTCCAGCATGAACTTTAATAAGTCAAAGTACAGGTCCAAACTTACTGATGAGCATCTTCAAGCCATACTGAGGGTCTCAACTGCTTCGTCCCTCAAGCCAAATGTGGCTCAGCTGTGTGAGAAGAAGCGCTGCCAGGTCTCTGGCAGCAAGGGGTAGGCAAGAGAAGCCTATGTTCTGAAGAACCGTTCATGTTCTGAAGAACCCATTCACGTTGAAAAACTGTTAATAATAAAGATTGAGAAGATTGGATCGGTTGTACTTTTTTTTTGGAATACTTGCAGCCCAGCCTCACCCAGACTCTACCTCCAGCGGCCCCCAGGTAAGTTGAGTTTGAGACCACTGCTCTAGACTTTTCACGTTCTGGTAACCACTTACCTGAGCTGCACAGTCACAGGCACTTCTGAATCGAGTAGCTTTGAAATACAAGTTCTGAGAAAAAGAATTGTTTTGAGCAGCTTTCAAAAGTAGCTTCCCGACTTCACTTTTCCCTAAGGGGGACTTCTTGTACCAAATATTATCGCCTGGATTTTGCTGGTGTTCATTGGTAAAGTAGAATGAAGATTCTGGTTCATTCATCTCGGTAGGACGATTCCTTTTGAACATTTTGCTGCATTTAACCAGACAGCGTTCATGGTGAATTGTTTGAGAAGTGGGATAGCACACTCATCGTCCAGAAGAGTTGTCCAGGCCATGACAATCTTTGGATGCTTTCTCCGTTTTCCACATAAAGATTTCATCGCCTCAACCAGGATTTTTTCCCTATGAATTGTCGCCCCACTGAAGATGTTAAGATGTATTTTTAGCGTGAAACAAAAATGGAAGGTAAACACCCACCTGATAACTCGCGGCAAAGTTTTTTGTTTTTGGTCACCTAATTATCCTTCGGCAAAACAGTTGTCCGCTTCAGTCTTTCTCACTTCGAGAGTGATTTGTGCGTGATGACCTTTACCGTATTCGACCAGTAACGCTTTCATCAGGATTTTAAAACCTCTCAAGAAAGTTTAAAGTCATCTTTGTGTAAATTTACCGCTGAACCCTTTGTATTCAGGTGCCACTGAATGCTTAGTTGGAAAAACACAATAGTTGCAGGTTTGTACGCCATTTTTCTATCTTATTAATGTTTTACGGTGGAAAAAGTTCGTCTTTTACTTCCCTCTTCTCGTTCTTCTTTCGACAAAACTGGCACAAGGTTTGCTTTTCGTATTTTGTTTTATGTTTTGTATTTTCCGATTTTCGGTCTGCGATAAAAAGGCAGAACTCATTCATGTTTTCTTTGTTTATTTCGTCCGTTTCGTAATTCGTTTCATCTTCGTCAACAAAGTGTTGTACCTCTGGATAAATACTTAGCATAAATCTTCTTCATAGCACTTGTAATAGACATTTTAACCAACTTTGAGATAATATAGAATTTGTCAGTTTTTTAAGACAAAAAATATCAAAAAATAATTGCACTCATGAGCTGTCCGTGATGCTGATATCCGACCGGTAACCTTTGAGACTGATCCAATGTTAAAACGGAAAGCCTGGCTATCTAATAAAACATCTTTCTTTAGAGCAAAATGAGTGAAAAGTTTGATTGGAAAACGACTCGAAAATATCTCAAGATGGCAATTAATGCAGGGTCTTGATATGAACATCCATTGATAAGCAGCAGAATTGTCAGAATAGATCTCTTATTATTTTTATAACAGTTAAAGGTTATTCTCACCAAAAGTTTTGTTTTAATAAAACAAAATTGAAATTCTAAACGTAAATATGATGAGAAGCAGTTTAAATGTAAAATAATTTCCAGTTTGGGTTGTTAATATTTGTGGCCAAATACGGTGTTTTCTTTCTTGCATTACCTCTTCCAGTTATAGTAAGGACGATTTGTCTTTTTGACAACTTTGAAAAATTATCAATATTACTTGGATTCTCGAGAGAAGTATTGGAGAAGTGGACGAGGGTTTGTTGCGTACACGTATTTCTGGTATATATATATATATAAATATATATATATATATATTATGAAAAGTTTGTTCTCAAGCTTTTATCTCAGAAAACTTCTGAGCTCCCCAACGGGAATCGAACCCGTGTCTCCCGATTGAAATTTTGAGCTAGTATCTTATTTTATACTATGTCTTTGCTTTGCATCTGGTAAATCACTGGTCACTACTTAGATATTCGTGAAGAAATGCTTTGAGATTTGTTCATATACACTCAAAAATGCATGTAGTCCTGAACTTGTGTGCGCCAATTAAGTGTGACTTCCACACTCGGTCGGTTAACCTTCTCGTTTTTTCAACGTAATCGCAACTAACTATTATTATACAAACTTCGCTTATATATAGTGTTTGTCCTTGCACGTGAATAGCTTACGGTATTTTACATTACACAATACGACTATTGATAGTACTGGGAAACTACATGAAAGTACTTTTACTGAGAACTATGCTTCTATTGATTGTCTAGTAAAACTACTTGTATTATTCCGCCACGAGCCATGTGACGGGATTATTAAGTTATTTTATATTTACTATGTGCTGTCAATGTTTGGGAAAAATCCCACATGTGCGTAGTGTAATATTACTCACTTTACACAACAAGACTCGTTACATAAGTGTATGCGCGATCGCTCACTACCTCTGACAGCAAACATGATGAGATGAGAGAAGCTACTGCTCATGACATAGAACCTTCTTAATCTCATGTCTTTGTTAATCCGCAGCAACTTATCGAATTTTCCCGACCTTTTCTGTCAGAACTAAAATTCTCAGTTTCCAATGGCACATTTTTTAAGTAAAAGATGACTTCTTTTTCTCAACTTAAATGGTGATCCAGTGATTAGAAGGTTGTGGGTTCTATCAAAATCTGGGGCTTAGAAAAAGTTTTTCTGAGGATAGAGCTTAACGAACGTTCATCCATCATATAATATATCCTCTACTTGATGATCTATACCTAAATCCATTTTGCACAAAATTCCCTGGTTCAGTGCCATTTTCTACCCGAGGGATGAGAGGCTTTCAGCCAGCATTTCAGCAGATGGGCTATACAGGAAGATTTTAGTGGTCATTTCTCCTTAAGAGTTTCGTAATGTATAATTATTTTGTAGTTTATCAGTCATTATAATGTTTAATTGTTCTTTAGTTTATCAGTCTTTATAGGATGATGGAAGTTTTTTTTTTTAATATTTAGAGACTTATCGATAATATATCTCTTCGAGGACTGTCTATTCTCAAATGAGAAAAGCGAGTAACAGATTGGAACTGAGTTATTAAGAATGGAAAGTATATGTATGTTATTGAAAAACAGTTGATCATCGGTCTAAGGGAGTCATTCCATTTGTCAAACAATCGTTGACCGATTAAGAGTGAGACGTTGGTCAAATGTATTGAGGTCGAGCGTATGAGGTTTCTTACTTTGTTGTGTTGTTGAAAGTATCGTCATTTCAAATATTCATCACATAATAATTTTCATGGAAAATACCAGGATTTATATAGGTAAGCACTTCCTATTTACAACGAAGTACTTAATTAAACCAAAAAATCTAGTTAGATTTATTGGGGGTTTAATAAGGAGGCGATCTAGCCGTCTTGGTAGGACCAGACCTAATAAGAGGGCTGAATTTCACCTTGCCTTTACATGGGAATTTTCTAGTTCTTCTTTCAGGGCTGGATCTAGCGCTCATGCGTTATATGAGGGCTAACCCTTCTGAGTGTGTTTGCATGAAAAATTCCGGCCCTCCTAGGCAAGATCTCGAGTAGTCAATAGCGAGATCTCCGTTAGGAGGGTTAGTCTTCCTTTCATGTAAACAAAAATTTCTTTTACATACGATTTCAAAGCGAGGCGAGATCTCGGCAAAAAGGGTCAGGCTGCTAGGAAGGCTGGCTCGTTTCGATATAAATGCCATCTTAGTGATGTGGCTATAGGAAGGGCGAAAAAAGATTTAACTAAGTAAAATGTCTAAGATTTATTGATTTGACTAAGTACTTCATTGTAAACGCAATGTGTTTATTGGGATAAACTGCTGGATCTTCCATATACTTTTCTAGTATTTGTAGTTCCTTCCCAATCTTAATCTTTCTCATAAGAGCTTCTTAAACCACGTAAAGAAGTGTTTCGATGGTAAAAAATAATTCCCATTCCTACAAAAGTATAATATTCTTAAGACTTTATAAACTAATATTTGAAAATCTAATAGCATGGAAATTTTACTTGCGTATCTTTTGTTCGCATCTTCATTTGCTCGTTTCTTGTGGTCCACGTTAAGTTTAGCAGTTTTCAAAACTTAACTTAGAGGAAACCTATTTTCTGTGAAAAACAATCGTTTTCTCTGAAGCCATTTCAACTTTCTTAGTTTGAGCTGTCGAGAGCAACCATCGAGTGAGATAACTTCAAAGTGTTTCAACAGAGTAAATCACTTGAATTTGAAATGGTTAGCGAAATACCTAGAACGTCAGTTTTAAGCCATGTGCATTCCGTCCATGGATCTGGATCGGTCCTACTGCTTCTAGGGTGTATTTATATATACATATATAAATGGAACATGGTATATTAAGAATTGTCCACATAACTCAAAACCAGTTCGGTACGTTTTAGAGATACTGATGGAATAAGTGCCGGACAAAATTATATCTTAAGCGCAATTTTTTTGCTGGGATACATCTCTTGGCAGGGAGAGACACGGCGCTACCATGTTCAAGCCTGTCTACGAAATTTTGCTTACTGCTCCACTTTGACAAAAAAGTCTTGGGGACAATATTAAGAGAAAGCTTACTTGTATATCGTCCTTAATTGTGCCTCACTGGTAAAGGAATGGTGAAGAGTGAATGGTGTGAAATAACCAGCGTGAGCTTAATCAAAACACCAAAGTTTTTAAAAGAGGACGTGATAAATTGGAAATTTTCTCTTAAATGCAAGCAATCATTACATAATGTAAATAAATACAATCATTAAATATTAAGGTACACATGGTACACAGATACACATGTACATACACTCACCCATGCACAACCTCATGGGCTAATGCCTACGTTCATATTCAAACTCAAATAGACATACACTGAACACTCATTCAGAGGTACTCATTCTTGATAAATTTGTCATACGCATAAACCCTACTCTCACATTTTCACAAGTATTTTCATTGGCCCTTTAAAAATAATTTTCGATGAAAATTCACTCTAATTGCTAAATATAACCAAACTTCGAATTATCATGCTGCATAGTTATAATATTTTGCTTCATGAAATTAAACTGTCGATCGGCCCCAGGTAAGAGCACCAGAAGCCCTAATTTCCCAGCACGAGGAAACGATTGTCTAATACGATTCTATATTTTGACGTATTGCAAAAGGTACCTCTTGGTACAGATTTTTCCCCTTAAATCGTGAAAAGAAATTTTTGTTTGGAAGAAACTGAGAAAATGCCCTTCAGTTTATTTCAACCTTTTTAGATAGAAAACAGCATTAGTACATATACATTCACCACAAAGCTTGTAGGAAAATACTAGAATGTGCGTATTAACACAATAGAATTAACAAAAGGATTTCATTTGGGAAAACATGTTTTTGACATGTGAATGTATAAACATCGGACTGAAATAAAATGGTTGGTTGGCATTTAACAAAAAGTTAATGTATTTGCTAAAAAGATTTTACAAGTAATGATTTTTAATATCAATACAGGTTTTTTACTGGAGGGCGTCTTACAAATAATCCGAATTATTTGCATTTGGTCGAGTTGCAAGTAAGGAGTCTGAATTAAAACGTTTATCACGGCGTTGTGTTTTCGGACCAAAACATTCGCTCTGAATTTCATTGAAATGAAAGAACTTTTTGCTTATATTGCAAACCACGAACTATTAATCAAAGAAGGGAAAAGATGACAAATCGTCAATAAATAATTTCAAGGATGAGAAAAACACTTAATTTGTGACGGACGAAGAGCTGGAGAAATGGAAGGCGTCGAGGATTACTGCATATACTAAAATCAAGTCTGCTTTGAGAGTTCGTTGGTGGGCTGAATTGGCAGGCGTATGTAATGTGAAATCTAAATCCGTTAAAAAAAGTTTACGATCGATATGGGAAGAAGTGCTTTTCAGTGAGATTAAGAAATCTTATCAAACATATAATATTATGAGAACATTCACGATGTTTTTAAGAAGTGTACGTTTGTCGTTTCGAAGGATTCTGACGTATTTTCAGAAGGAAAATTTTGAAGTTGTTAGAGTTTGTGTATCTAAAGTTAAAATCATAAATTGTATGCAGAGGAATTATACAGTTAGTCGAAATGAGTTCAGTAAATTAAATAAGGTTTTGAATAATAAATTCAAGGGATGTATATGATTTCCTACGGATGTATACATATACATCCCCGGAAGCTCAGCATACATCCCTTGAATTTATAATACAACATTATACCTAATTCATCAGCCCCGCTCTTCTCTGCTGAATATCAAATTCTCTCCCCGGGTTATCAGTCGCTAGATTGTTTAACGAGTACGTAAGCTAAATAAACGATTATGAGTAAGAAAGAAAACGCTGTCAATCATGAAATAACAAACTTTGTCACCCACATTATGGCATAGTAAATTTTCGACGAGAAGGTTTTTTAATTTAATACAACTTTTTTTAGAGTGTCTCTGGTGCATAAGTTGTGCTACCCAATCGCTCAAAATATAAGATCTATATATAATATTTAGAGCCGCCAGATATTTTGATTATGAAATAATCGAGCAAGTCAATATCTTCAGCCTTCTCCATTCATTCCTGCTCCTAATTTGCCTTTCCATTATTTTTGATGTATGCAACAAAATACCAAACAAATGCTTTCAATAGTTTTATATATAAAACAGCCATAATGTGTAGAACCACAATATATTTTGCCAGAAATTTGATAAGCGTGGTGATGGTTTATTTTTTCTGCTGTGCCGACGTTGCGCTATCGAGCACAGAGGGCACAAACTTTTCTAGGCTTTTGAGCCTTGTTACCCAGTAAACTTTTGAAATTTTTGGTTGTCTGAGAAATCATATGAGAGAATTTTTGAAGCATATGTATGGGAGGATGATCTCACCAAACACCTGGTTCTTTGCACTATTTTATTTTTTGCCTTTGACATCTTATTTTTCCCACTGTTATAATTTGTTGTAGTACTACACCTACATTCAGGAGAGAGTTCAAACACATTGCTATCAATAAATATTAAAATTCCATAAAATAGGTTAATATCAAGCTTGCCATAAATAACGCACGTGCTCAATTATCGTGAAAAACCTGAGCCCAAGTATCATTGTGACGTAACATCATTAATTAAATTGTAGCTGGAACTGGCGACGTGGGTAGCGACGTCAGTATGAAGCTGTGAAAGATATTTTTATCTTATCCTTGTTTGTTTTCCTTTTGATTACGGAAAGTTCTCAGAAGTGTTATGTTCTTGGCTTGTGTTCCGTTCGAAGCAACATTAAATACCTCCCTGGCAATAGGGGAAGAGAAAAATCTTAAATGTGTGTGCTTGAATAGTTATTACGGTCGAAACTGCCGGTTTAAAGGTAAGCTTATCCGTTTTCGAGTGTGTTTCTTTCTTCATTTCCCTAGCTGTTAAATACGTTTTGGAAAGAAGTGCATTATTTATCTTAGAACTTCCAACAAGAAATTGAATTCAAATATTAGACTGACAGATATCCACCACCATACATTGATCTGTTGTTTCTTTTCGGGGGGAAAACAAACGTGAGGCTTTTGGGATTAACATTTGGAAAGTTTCCGAACGATCGATTATTACGAACGAAGATGGCATGATTTAGTTTTGTACTGTCCTTTGTAACTAAATAAAGATTCAATGTTAATCTAAAATCTCAAAAAATGGACATAATAATGTTTGTGCTGTAGAACGGATTATGACGTCATATAACATACGCTCGACCTGTGCTGTTGCTTAGAGAAGTCACGTGCGTGAAATAATGTCTTGGGGTTTGTGCACGTGGGAAAACGTTTCAGTTTTGTTTACTTGCGTAAAGAAATTCCGGTGTATTGGGACTTGTGCCTGAAGGAAACCCATGGACATTGTACGATCGAAAAGTCGGTGATAAGTCCAAATTGTGATTCCCGCCTTCGCAAAGCCACAGTGGCGTAGCCAGCGGTCACGCTGGTCACGCTGAGCGTGACTAAAAATTTCCCTAAAAAAAAGGGAAAATGTCCCTTTGAATTTTCAAATGTAAACTGCAATTAATCATCAAAGTTTTTCGCAAATTTACCCTACGTATGGTTTCTGTTAAGATCAAATCCATAGCTTTCCCAGTAACTTCCACTGCTATTCGGCACATTTCGTTTACACCCACTTATTCCACGTATTTCGTGGTATTTTAAGAGTTCGTCGTGCTCATAAAATTCAGCGTAACCAACTCTAATATTTTAAAGAAGAAATACTTGCATTCTGATTGGTTAACGGCTTCAGCGCATGGCTTTGAAAGCCATGGCGAATATTTTCTCCTCATTGCACGATTTTAACCTGTTTTTATTTTTGTACAAACGTTCATTGCGCGGTCGTAGTTAACCCATTTTTATTTCGGGAGTGTCCAGTGCAATTTATAAAATTGTATACTTTCAAAAATTTCCCGAATTTCATTTGGCGCTCTTTCCGCCCATGTTTGTGTACCGTCGCTTCCTTGACTCAATACGAAAGATAAATACAAACCAGTAAACAAAAACGATTTTGACCTGCTTTACCTTTCGAAATTTTCCCAGAATTACATCTTTTTATTGAATTGTATATTTTTTCACACTCCCCACACCCCCATAATCTACGCCGCTGGTTGCTTGATACGCGGAAATTTTTCCACATAAAACCGAAGAAGTCTCAGCCAGAGAATATTCTGGATGCAAAACTTTTACCCTGGCTCCATATAGTTTTCTGAAGAATTTGAAACGTAAATTTGAGAGCCAAAAATAAGCATTTCAATAATATGCAACCGGGAATAAGTTGATTATCGTCCAAATAAACTCTAAGAAGCAAAAACAACTACAAAATAACGAATTCCAATCGTACCCTATAACAGCAGTGACATTTCAATACCAATTTAATTAATTCAGTATTATAAATACCAATAGATGTATTCTTTTGTGAAGTGACTTATCCAAGAAAGGAAAAAAAACTTATGAATTAAACAATAAAAAAATGGAATGGAGAAAATAAATTGCGTATATTACATTAGCATAGCAACCGCTCGCACTGGTTTTTTCATTACAGTCTCTTATTCTCGAATTGCTTTTTCTATGTCATATTACACTGAGATATCGGGGTCTAAAGATTTTTATATTGTATTAATCAGTGAGGTGTATTTAATTTTGTCGAACAAAGTCTTGTTTTTTGTGCTCGGCAATACCTGCAGGGAGACAACGTTGGATACGTCACGTGATTTTTTGTGTGTTAAGTGTATAAAAACGCTATGTCACAGCTTTGTTAGCTATTAATAATTCTATTTCCACATGCAAACTGATTAAGATGTCAAAACTGTTTATCAGTCACTAATGAAAGAAGATCTACGATATGGAACTGTTTTCTCAGTTTGTAAACGTAAAAATAGTCAATATTTTCGTATTTTTCGTAATGTTGGCATTATCCTAAAACTGTTTATAGGCTTTATTAATGATACAATTTGAGATACATAAAATAACATTCTCTATAATTATGAAGTCGATTAAAAAAAGCATTTTACCTTTGTCAGCGATTCATGATTGTACCTTATCGAGAAAAGAGAGTAAGAAATCTTAGTTGCTCTTTAGTGTTTGATTATTCGATATGTTGTAAGGATCATCCTTGTACCTAAAACTCTTTACACTTTAATACAAATAAAAAATGATGTATATTTTTTGCTTCCTATTCAGAGCCAATTGTTAGAATTTAATTCAATAGAAAACCATTGAAAGTTTCTGCAAACTTTAGTGCCTCGTATTTGAAATTTAATGATTGTCTCGCTTACCCAAAATGCTATTTTTCTTTCTTGGAAGTCAAAATTTCACTTTGAATCTGGATGCATATTGGTATCCTAATGGTTCTTCGATGGTTGAATGGAAAGCTGATCACAATAAAGGAAGCATTATGGCGTATAGTCTAAAGTTGCGTCGCGTTCATTATTCTGAAGAAGGAATGGTGTTCTCGAAATGGCGCAAGATTACCTTTAAAAGCATCAACTCTACAGGGACTCCTTACAAGCCAATGAACACTCACGTTTACCACATTCCGATTTCCAACTCATCTTTGTTCGAAAGCGGAAGGTGGTAAACGTTTTGACAATTTGGTCTTTGTCTGGAAAAGTAACCTCGGTTTCCGTTTTCTTGGACTCATCCTTGCTTCGTTTACCAGGTAAGGCAACACACTGGAGCAAGCCCGCCATAAACCGTAAGTAAAATTTGTCAACGCAAACAGGCAACATGAAATGTACATATTCTGCTGTCGCAAATATTCTGTTTGAAGAACCCTGCTCTGGTATCACGTAAGTACAGTCACAAAACACTGAACTTGATACGAACTTGACTGAGGGTCCTCTAAATTTGTGTTTTCGCCAAACCTGTTCCGTATAATGATGGCATCAACGATGTCAACACCCTACTCCTATTTTTCAGAGTGGTGAATCGCTGGCCATTTCACAAGTGTTTAAATATTGGACTGTAGAATAGCTTGGCAAAAGTATATCAAACTAGTTTTCAATAAACATTTCTTTCTTGTACTGAACCCCTGACTGAAATTTAAACGAGCATTCTTTTTGATAACCATTCGGACAACTTATTTTTCTATCCAAATTTAGACGAGGAAAGACCTATGGTTGTTGTTATATTATCTGACTCACAGACCAACACAAACTGCTATAACAATTACATTTTGTTTGCAACCAATTGCACTTGCAAGTTAATATTTAAGAAAAGTTATTAATTACCTGGGTCAAGTTACTTTTACAAACTAGTCACTGTCCAAACTGAGCTTTGGAGTAAGTTCTGTTTTAATAATTTTAGCTTCAAAGTTACTGATTGAACTAATTAACCCATGGTCAATCATTCAATCAGAAATTGGTTGTTTGCATTTGAACTTCCTCTCATAACCAGTTTCTTGAACTGTCATGTTCTTTGTAAGTATAGCTATCTTGAAGTCAGTCTGATGCACTATAGCACTAAATGTTAAAAGAAGAAAGTAAAGGAATCAGAGACAGACAGTACGATTTAATAGGAACACTTACGAAGCAATTCCACTCGGAAAGTAATTTTTAATCCAGTTAAGAAGTAGTCTTAAAATCCAAAGAAACAAGTTGATCTACTAAACGATAGTTTCTTACTTTATACATATGAAAAATCATAACGTGTTACTGTATACATGAAAAAGTAACGATTTTATGCTATCTTTTACGTGTAACGAATTACATTACAGCACGACTAATCTACCCTTTTACAGCCCTCTCACACCTACTTGAAAATTCAGATAAAATTCATTCCGTCAGACACAACGTGTTATCACTTTTTCATGTACTCACTTTGGGGAACTTAATTACCCGTATAAATTCCATGCATAAATTTTAACAAACAATTTTGATTCGGAAGTTAAGAGTGATGTCGTGTCGGCAGAATTTTCATTAAAAAAGGAATTGTTAACTGTTATTGTATTTTGTACCAAAGTTCTACCAGGATCTTTATCTTCTCAACCCATAAAGACCGAATGTAAACCTTTAATAACTAAGTTCTCACGTACGTTCTTATGTGCACCTTATCGTACAATTAACTGTAAGAATAGGAATCCTTGTTTAAGCTCCACATCGATATAAAATTGTAAATATCGGATCTTATTAATGACCAAAACACTTCTAAACGAATTAATTTTAGGTTTCAATAACATCACCTCGTTAGTTGTAACACATCTTCTTGGCCGAGAATTACGATTTTAAAAAATACTCAGGCGTTTGAGTGGAGCCCTCGGAGCAGATGCAAAAGTGTATCTGGCTGTGGAACTGGAACTCAATTGATGAAAAGATTATGTAAAGAAGAGACCTGTCCTGGAGACTTGGTGGAAAGAAAACCTTGCCAACTTAACTACTGTCCAGGTAACTAGAGTTGATATCAGAGCAACAGATGCTACGTCTACGACTTTATCCTCTGGTTTTAGCGATGACGTTGACTTGCTATATTTAACAAGTAGGAGAATGTGTCTATTGAAGCACACTAAAGATTTAAAAGATCATTTGGGTAACGGTTTCTGTTGCCTGTCTCATACATGACTTTGGAAGATTCTCTAATATATATCTAAGCATGTGTAAGTTGGATTGGATATAAAAATGTTTAATTGGTTAAATTGATCATCTAAACAAAAAAATTTTGCATCATTAAAAACGGAATTTCAAATTATCTACTTGTTTATTTTGAATAGGTCGATTTTTCCTTATTACTGAAATATTCGAAGATAAAGGTCCCAAGTGCTTTCAGCATGGTGTCATTGTTGGAGCTACTGGAGGCAGTCTTGGTACCTTTGTTCTTATCGTTTTTATTTACGATTTGATAAAGTGAGCAGTTTTATTCTTAGATCACCGCATCGCTATTTCTTTTTCGTGAGATAAAGACGTTCTTCGTTTTGATCCTGCATGACTCAATTCCAATTTCTGAAGACCGGTGCATAATCCGCCCACCACATGGGACGTTCGGAGGTTCAACTTTCGGCAAACATTTGCACTGTTTAAAATTTCTTTAACAAGAAATCACGAGAACACTTACGAATAAACTTGTAGAAAGTAGTGGACATGGTACGTCCACTATTGCAAAGTGCACGTGCTATCTTTAGATATTTTGTGAGAAATTTGTACAATGTATTGTCTCCATTCTTAGTCATTTTCCTGGTAAGTTTTTATTTTCTGCTCACGTCTTTTTTGAGGTATTTTTATTTGGTGCTTCAGCAGGTAAATTTTAGTAAGGCTAAAGAGCTGTACCAACTAGTATGTGACAATATAATTTTGAGGTACTGAAGGCTGACAGTGTTTTAGGTTTTCCATAGTTTATCTGCCCAATAATTCTGCCTTTATTCACAATGCACGGAAGAAACAAATGCATTGTGCCTTCTTTTTTCTTTAAATACATCTCTAGACGGGCAAAATAGACGTAACCGCTATGGTGCTGACCCCCAAATAAAGTGGGTGACGTGGTTTGCCCCCTTAGCAACATAGGTTGTGCAAAGGTGCTTTATACTTTCCAAATGACTTCATTAACAAAGTGACCTTTCCTTTTTCTTTCCTTTCTTTTTACTTCCATCCATTTCCTTACCTCTGCTTTCCTTCAAATTCCTTCGACATAATATCCATATATTTTAGTGCCTTTTGTTTTCATCCTGTCGCTTTTTGTCCTTTGCTTTATTCCTTCTCCTTTATACCTTCCTTATTATAACCAGGCTTTCCCTCATTTGAATCTAGACAAAATGCAAAATCAGACCAATTCGTTCGACCTTACATTCCGCTTCCCTTCAAGTGTATAACGTCCCTCTCACTGACAACCAACCTGGCTCCAATGTCGACTTACAACACATTCCCGGAATTTCTAACCTAACCTCCTCAAGGACTTCGTCTGTTACACCGATACAAAATGAAAATGAGCCATCGACAATACTGCCCCGTGGCAGTGGTACTGTAACAATTGACATTCCCAAGGACCAATTTATTCGTGGTACTTCAAACCAAGAAGAGAACCATTCACTGCAGCAGGTTGTAGTCGAATCACAGTTATATTCAACATCCAGAGATACAGCAACTGAATTAAATCTTGCACATTCTGAGGTGATTACAATCGAAGAAAGCAGTGATAAAGATGATATTGCGATCCAAGAGGTTACTCAGGTATTCAGTGGCAAAAATGAAATGACTCCGGATCAACCTCTAAAAGAATCAGTTTAAACTGCGATAGAAATCTCGCAAAATACCTCACGCGATGATAGTATTGAGCCAGACTCGACGAAGTCAGTTGCGCAGTCTGAAATAACGCAACACTCTGGTTTAAATACTGCGGCAATCTCGAATGGATCCCTCCTTGTCTCCCCACAATGTTGTTGTACTACGATTCTCATTAATAAAGTTGATGAAGATGACGAGATCACACATGAAATACCCACTCACAAAAAATTGCCAGTTTCGTCATCATCGACCACATCCAATGATTCCTCTGGGTCTTCAATTTCGGTAGATGAAGCTTCACGAGCCGTTATGGTTAACATTGAAGGTGGTAACCTAGCGTAAACTGAACCTACTTTATAATTATTAAGACTGTAAAAGTAATACAGTGTTTATCGATCTCCGGTATCGCAGTTGGCCATTAAACTTTCGTACCTGCTCTATCTTTACAGTAACCTTATTTGAACATAGCATCATCCGTGCCTGTAAAGCTCATTGCTTTTAAACCGTTTGTATTTCATAAACGCTCGATTGAAACGTTTATGTTGTTTCCACTGTTATTCGACTGTTCTGGTTGATCGAGTTCGTGTTGAAGATTCTTTGACCAATATTGAGTAGAGGAGTAGTTTAAAGTGAACATTACTGTCGATATATGGGAATGTTGAGGGCTGTGTATTTTTAGGGAGACCTAGGGGGCGAGTTTATTATACCTTTTTATGGACCGATGTTGTTTCATATTTAAGGGCACGGGATTCGGGGCTTCTATAGCAAATTGCAAAACCACTTAAAAGCCATTAAGGTCATCAGGGCTGAATGAGTGAATCTGCATTCACAGATTGGTATTTATGATCAACTCCAAAACCGTGGTGAGTGACAACAATATGTTGATTATTACTTTTGTATCGTAAGACTGAGGTGGAAAAGATATATACTTTAGTCTTCAGTTCATTTGACCAGCGTGTGCGTCACTATAGTCTAGTTAACTGCACTTCCAAAACTGAAACATCGACCCGTACTAACACTGAAAGGCCTACTGCCAATCAATTAGTGATGCCAAAAATGGCGGAAATGAAGAATTTGGACGTAAGTGTTAGTCCCTGGTGGTGAATCTTGAATCCAGGATGCCGTAAGTACTTCAAGAATGGATTACTTTTTGATGAAAGTCTTGTTATATTGTTCGTGTTTCCCAATTGTCTGTTTTATCGCTCAGCCGTACACGACTCGATAAAATGGCATTTTTACACTAAACAAACCTTAAAGCTACGTAATTTTTTTTGTTCAAATATGGACATTAGGTTTATCATTTAATCCTAATACTATTGGGAAACGCATTTTAAAGTCGTTGTCCTGTGATGGGGAGTGAAGAAATATTTCGCAGCCGGTGAGTGAACTAAACACCTCAAAATGTCGAAAAACGACAAAGAATGACGACTAAAGTGACCGCGTGGGAGACTGAAACTGACGTACAAATTCCTCCAAGACCACCATTTTTGGATTCACTCTTGGATCCAGTGATTAACTGGAGAAAGCCTTCCAGTTGTAGTACAGTTCAGTAAACTGGAATGCTAACTAGCCAATGAAATGGGAAGGCATGGAAGGCCGTTTTGTAAGTCAGTTTCAGTCCCTTTCGCGGTTTGGTACGTTAGTTTTAGTTTTACCAGCGACTTTTTGCACTTCTTCCGTAGAGATTTGTGAGAAAATACACATAAAATACCTCTTCAAAATACAGAAACATATGAACTTCAAATATATTTTGACAAAATTAAGCTCAGTTACAGGTTATATTTGTTTTCGGAAATTTATCACCAAACTAAAGATCAACCTGATGACCAATGGCTAAGTGACAAGGAAAAAGGAAAAATAAATGGAGTTGTATTTTTGAATATTCGTAAAGCGTTTGACTCTGCCAATCATGATATTTTATTGAGAAAGCTTAAAAATCAATTTGGAATACAAGACACTGAATTAAGATGGTTTGAGTCTTACCTAACGAATAGGGAGCAAGTATGTCTAGTGAATGGCCATACATCTTCACCAAAGAAAATAAGATGCGGTATTCCGCAGGGCTCAATATTGGGACCATTGTTATTTTTACTTTACGTAAATGA
The DNA here is from genome assembly GCA_030142905.1 of Heliopora coerulea. Classification (NCBI taxonomy): domain Eukaryota; kingdom Metazoa; phylum Cnidaria; class Anthozoa; order Scleralcyonacea; family Helioporidae; genus Heliopora; species Heliopora coerulea. Next base: position 19,584 of record JASJOG010000599.1, on the reverse strand, counting down.
CATGCCTGATTATCTGAAAAACACAACTCCATATCTCTATGCAGATGATACACAAATTTCGTCTTCTTCAGAAGATATTGAGACATTAATTTAGAATTTAAATATTGACTTAAATAATATTCAGATGTGGCTTTTGAAAAATAAACTCCAACACCATCCCACCAAAACAAAGGTGATGTTTGTCGGGTCATCTCATAATCTTACCAATAAAGTTGGGAACACACCAGTACTTATGAACAATACCCCTATTTTTCGAACCAGTAAATATACATGTTTAGGGGTGGATATTGATGAAAAATTAACTTGGGGTGAACATATCGAGACAATATGCGGAAATGTGAGTGCAAGAATTGGAGCTATGAGGCGTATAAAGTCCTACGTTCCACCTGCAACTCTACAAACAATTTATAAAGCACTGGTTCAACCTTATTTCGATTACTGCTCCCCTCTGTGGGATAATTGTGGTAAAACACTTCAAGACAAATTACAAAAGTTTCAATGTCGTGCAGCTAGAGTGATTTCTGGACTCAGTTACGATGTTAGATCTGCCGATGTCCTGGACGCTCTAGGTTGGCAAACACTTGATGTGAAACGATTAGAGAACAAATTGATATTGATGTACAAAATGCTTAATAACCACACTGCGCCTAATCTAAATGAACTTTTCTGTAGAAGAAATACAATTCAGAATAATTATAATTTACGTAGTAGTGATACAGATCTACTCTTGCCTCAGCCTAATAGTGACTTTCTGAAGAAAAGTTTTCGATATAGTGGTGCCATGCAGTGGAATCATCTTCCTGAAAATTTTAAAAAGTCTGAAACTCTTTTTTCTTTTAAAAAGAAAATACGCCAGACGTAATTGTTATTGGATCGAACCAATTTTTAATTTTAATTTTTTTAATCTTTATATAGTTTAATCTTTGCTTATATTGTTTAACTTGTATATAGTTCAGTTTTTATATAGTTAATGTGTGACGCCCCTCGTGGAAAGCAGCGTATTATGTTGATGGAGGGTAGCGTGTTTAAATAAACTTTTACCTACCTACCTACCTACCTACATACGTTCTCAAAAAAATTGTTTTGGAAAGTGCAAAGTTCGGGTCCACTTTTTACCATTAGTTTACATCTTAGAACAATTTAGAACACGTCTTTAGTCACACAGTAATTTTTATTAATTTTAAATACTCGATAATGTAAATTTGTCCTGTAATATTAAGTCTAAGCATCTATTTCCCGGATTTGGTTGTTGTCGAAGCCAAAACAAACGAGAACTGAAGGTTAGAATCAAGTCCAAAGGACTTGAAGCGACGTAAAAGACCGCGTAGAAGACTGAAACTGAAATACAAAATTTTCCTTTATATAGGCTACCATGTGAGCTTTTCAAACAAGGGATTGGAATAAGAGATTCTATTGCTAATGCCTTCCTTAAAGGGTCATTTTCCGACATAGTATACTAGGGTTACGTTCCACAGTATAGGAACCAACAGAAGCTGATTTTCTTATATTCTTCACAGGGCACAGTCGTCAATATTTTATGAATATTTTTTTCATGTACGAACCAAGGTCGTCATATCTGCCTTTCCGTTTACAGTTCTAGTTAAATTGTTTACAAATGATTATTATGAGCGAACATCCGTCGTAAGGTCGTGCATTCATCACACAATTTTGAATCTGAAGGCTTTCAATTTGGTTTGGTCGAATTCTTCCGTTTACTGTCAAAGCAGGTATGTAGTATGATGTCTTTTGTCATTTACATACTCCTGTGTTTCTTTGGTGATTTGCAGGTGTGGCACACATGCTTACTCATCACATGCAGGAGAACTTGTCATTGTTAACTTGTGATTCAAGTAAACTGTTGGCCAGTTATGGTTTTTGTTATGACGTCAGTGGCGTAACGGTTTATGGTCATGGTTAGAGCAACTCCTAAGGGCCCACGACCTGTAATGGACCCCGATGAATCTGTAATTGAGATTAAAGTCTTGAAATATACACTACTGTGCAAAAGTCTTAGGCACCCACTAATAATGGGCATCTTTGTACCATTCATTCAATTTGGATAGTGAAAAGCAAAATCGACTTTGGGAAACCTTCATCAACAGTTAGAAGATTACTCATAAGGAATGGCCTAAATGGCAGGGTTGCAGTCAAAAAAACAACATCTTCGGAAAGGAAATAAGACTAAGCGACTCAAATTAGCCCAAAGGCAAAGCAATTGGAGTGCTGAACAATGGAAAAGTGTCTTGTGGAGTGACGAGTCAAAATTTGAAATATTTGGGACAAAGCGACGACAGCATGTGCGAAGACCAAACGGAGAGCAGTTTAAAGATATGTGTTTGCAACCGACAATAAAGAATGGAGAAGGGTCTGTCCAAGCCTGGGGTTTTATTTCCGCAGGTGGAGTTGGGGATTTATTTAAAATTGATGGCATAATGATTGCAGAAAAGCACAGGCAAATTTTAATTCACCATGATGTACCATCTGGTAGGCGATTAGTTGGTCCAAATTTTATCTTCCAAAATGATAATGACCCAAAGCGCATTGCTAAGAAAGTGAAGGACTATTTACAAAGAACAGAAAATCAAGGGAACATCAGCTAATGGAATGGCCACCTCAGAGCCCGCATTTGAACATAATTGAGGCCGTTTGGGACTATTTGGACAGAAAGAAGCTGGAAAAGCAACCAACAACAGCAGAAGAGCTTTGGGATGTTCTTCGTCATGCATGGAACAACATACCAGGCGACTTTCTGCAGAAAGTACAAGATAGTATTCCTCGAAGAATTGATGATGTTTTCAAAGAAAAAGGGGGCCATACATCATTTTGAATGCTCTACTCTTTTTCTCCTTATTTCGTACCTTTTATGTGTACTTCTGTAAAACAGCTGTGTTGAAATTTACGGTAAACATAATAAATATCGAAATAAAAAGTCTTTTTTAATCCGTACATTCACTAGATTTTTTAAACTAGCTTTCCTCCTGAAGTGCCTAACACTTTTGCACAGTACTGTACGTCTATCCTAAGGAAGGGGGGATGAGGCTTCCGAACGAAAATCTCCGAAATGCCCCCAGTAGTTCCGTTACGCCACTGTGTGACGTAACGTTATTTACTTCATTGTAGCTTGTACTAAAGTACGCACAGCCCGTGGCGACGTTAGCATAACATTGTTAAAGAAATTTTTCGTTTCATTCGTGTGTGTTTGCATTTTTGTTGGATTTTGTCTTACGATTTTGTCTTCTGAAATCAACGTTATTTAGCTTCCCTGTGATAGAACAGGATATAGGATAATGATCACTTGCATATTAACCCTTCCATTCGTATTTTAGTTGATTTTTTGATTTATCAGTTTGTATTTTTGCTGGTTCTTTCCTCAGTTCTCTTTTTATAAATTGTTCGTGTCTGACGTTGGTATGCATAAAAGGGTTGATTTGTGTTACCCTCACCTATTCATGTTATGAATGGAATGTAAGAAGTTCAGAATGAGACTCTTGTTTTTAGATTTTTATTTTCTACTGTTAAGTGAGATAAATCGAAGTCTCTTGAAACAGAAGTTTGATACGTATTTATATATAAAACCTAAATCACCAAAAAAAGCCTTATACTTTGCGGACATGTGCAAAGGATTACGTTGTACGATTTATAATGAAGGCATCAAAGCCTCCATGGATATGTTACAAGAAGACACCCAGCTCCCTGACTCACCATACAGTCCTCTTGTGACCCAACAACTCTCTGTATGGTATCCCCAAACTACACATTTACTAACGCCCACTTTCTGTTTGCTGGAAACAAACTACACCACTCATTACAAATTTACATCATTACTCATTCACGTTCTCATTACATGGCCAATGTTTCATGGATGCCCACCTAATCTCAACCTATGGTAAACACCCTTTAAGATTAGGATGGCGCGTTGAATAGGTCTTTCCAAGCACACAACAAGTTTTGTAAGCAGACAGTGTATCTCTTTAAACTTATATTATCTTTTCTATTAATTGTCTCCTTTCCAACTGTGTAAGATTGACTGCCTAGTTCATTAATATTTCTAATTATATTGTAATGTTAAACTATTGTAAAGTGTGGTTAAGGGGATAGATTTGCTAAAACATGCAATACAGATATGGTAGAATGTTAAAATAAGAAATGTGGCACCACATTTATATTATAGTGACGTCATCAGTCTACTCACTAGATAAACTACAACGAAGCAAACCAATTCATTTAACTGAAGGCGTAAATAAAGTAGAAAACATACTCCGAAAAATAGTTCCATCTTGACCTGAAAATTTGAGAAAAACAAGCGGACACAGTGTTCAATAGTAATATTTCGAATTTATTACAAATTCATCATCAGACTAATTTACAAAAGCTGAACCTAGGTCAATATATAGGCACAAGCGTGGTGAAATCATACAGGAAGAATGTGTAGGCGGAAGAAATTAGAGTGTGAATGAGTGATGTGTTATGTCAGGTCAAATAATGAGAGTTCTTTGCTGGCTTTGAGTCCTACGTTTAGTTCTGGTTTTAGAGATTTGATGAAAAGTGCTTTCATTAGTAAAAGTCGGTTTTTGTTAAGTGAATTATTTGCATATAGTATTTTGTGGTTGTTAACGATGAGATTTGTTAGCTTGGAAACGTGTATTTGTGGAAGTGTTTTGTCCGTTAAGTCGGTTATATTTTGTGTGACAGTGTCTTGTGCGTTCTTGCATTCTAAAAAGTGTTGTCCTACTGCACTGGTATCATGTTTGGTGGCATGTTCATGAGGTGCCTGAAAACAAGACTTCATGAACATGCCACCAAATTTGCATGAACATGCCACCAAATTTGCATGAACATGCCACCATTTACGCTGAAGGCGTAAATGCACACGATTGTAAACTCCGTTTATTATGTATTTTAAAGAACTTCATCGAACGTTTAACTAGAACAGAATCTAAATAAAGAATTGTCGTAACTAATGCTTGCGTAAGTCCCCTGACAAATGTACAACATCCCTTGATGTGATTATGCTGGAAATTAAACTAAAGTGAATTCCACATTTCAAATTGCGAACAGGCTTACAAAGGTACGTCTCGCGTGTGGAAAGTGATGATGAATGCGTAACAAAAATTCGGATAATTGCTGTAACGCTTAGAAATATAATTTGTGAGTACTTTGTCCTAAGTCTCTTTCTCTTGCATATCTCTTCTAATCTTTTGCGCCTACTTGATATACCTTTATCAATGTATCGTTAAGACGTCGCTGAAAAAGTGAATTTGACGAAGCTCACGAACCCATCCCATGTCTGATGCTGCACGTTGTTGGGCTTCCCAGCCAGTTTCATCCGTTTTCTCACTTCGTGAAATTTGTTCTCGATGGGGTTTAGATCAGGAGACCGTGGTGGTATCGTTTGCAAGGTGACACCCAATTGCTCCATGACCGCCCTCACTTTCGCAGACGTTTGTGAGGCATCATTGTCCATGACGAATGTCTTCGAGTCATTTGGTGTTTTCCCAGCTATTTCGAACGAGCCAAGAAAGTTCCATCTTATAAACAAGGCAAAGAACTCAGCATTTATTTCCTCATATTGTTCTCCTGGTATAACATCTTTTCCATAAGTAATAGCGACCATGAAATGAAGACGTATCCCAACAACAAGTTCTCTGCTGCCTTTCGTTGTGATTTGCAAGCCGTCTGAGTTTCACTAGTATACAGCCCACCGTAACGTCCTTTTCTCTCTGGAATTTAGCAGCTCTCAACGGCCATATGGACTCTATTTCTCTCGGATTTTGATGACTTTCCCCAGACAAACACTCGCAGAACACTTGATTTAGATATGATAGTACTCAAACCAGTTTCCTGATTAGGAAAATCCTTTCTTAAATGATTAAAAAGGTGGAAGGGGTAGAATAGTGGAATTTTGAGCCATCGTGGCAACGTTTTTGAGAGTGATTGTATTCCAAAATGACCCGTAATACTGAAAAGATGATAAAACCACATTACTGTGTTACATATTAATAGGATACTTGAAAACAAACGGCCACTCCAGTAACGCAAACTATTTCTTGTTAATCTTGATCTGAGTTCGAGTTAGTGGGGTTCTATTTTGCCCTGAGGTGTCCAACGAACGTCTATTTTTTCTCGTATATCAGTAAGTGCATTTATAAAGAGTGAGTGATCTCAAAAAATTCCAAAGTAAGGAGTAAAGGCTACTTTTTGACGAAAGGTCTTTGCTAGAAAGGCTGCAAATCTTTGAGATCAGTCATGGCAGTTATCAACCTTTAAACTTTTTACCAGCAATAGAACGGGCATATTATAGATGTTACACAAAACGAAGATTCTCAATTAGGCGTTTTCTTAGAGAATAATTATTAAAAAATCCCACCATGACAACGAAGTTGGCCTTTCCCTATATTAATCTAAGTTTGAGAAAGACAGCCACAACAGAAAGTGCCTTTCCTGGCAGTATCCCACTTTATCATTAATGCTGGCCTACATAATTACTATTTCCCGTACGCTGACCACGTACGCTTGGGTCGATTTAGCTGATTCATGCATGAGGTAACTAGGAAATCGGGTGTTTTTTTTATATATCCTCTGGAATCGCATGTTACGCGCACAAATTATCCATATGTGCCTTGCCCTTTATCAAGCATTACAACATTTGTTTAGAAGATGTGACATCAACGTACATAAAACAGCAACACTTTTCGAACAACTTCATCAACTATCGAGCTTCGTGAATAGGATACTCAAGCGCCTTTGATGAGTAGGATTTCGTCCTCATGATTGAGTCGGACCAAAATTTTATACTCGACGGCAGCGCTTACCTTTAAGAACTAAACTAAACCGAATATTTTTTGGGGGAAAACACATTCGTCATTCATGACACTAAAGCTCAAATAATGGACAGAAGAATTTTTCTTTCGAACTTTTCTGAGGTGCGATATGAACTATTAATTGTGGATTTAATAACATTGGCTAAAAATTGCGCCAAAAGTGGCGTTTCACTATAATTCAGAAAAGTAACATTTTCGACTTTTGAAGCATTGTCCAATTCCGAGATTTAAGGATATGAATAGCAATTCATAAACAAAGACATGAGTTTAAGAATTTGAGAAAATCGTATGATAAAATATTTAACTGTAGGCCATTTTAGGATTCATCAGTACACTTTCTTGCCATTTCTTCAATGTATCCCTAAACGATACAACGACACTTCATTGTTGCATGGGACAAACACGTTTTACAGGGACAGAAATACGGTCTAGCGGGACTAGTACGAAAGAAGTTGTAAATTATGCATTCAAAATTATCAATTAAAAGCCTGCTACATTCGAATTTTTGCCACTTGTAGCCAGATACAACAGATTTAGTTTCTCTTCGATAATTACAGGAAAAGAAATAAATGACAGCAATAGAAAATTCGTCGTTAATTTTGTTTTTAACCAGAAAATCGGTCTCACATCTTTATAATTAATAACAGTACTGTTTAAACCCTTTTAAACATGATTTTGATGTTTCACTAAAAGTGATGTTTCACTATAATTCAGAAAATTAAAATTTTCGACTTTTGAAGCATTGTCCAATTCCTAGATTTAATGATATGAATAGGAATCCATAAACGAAGACATGAGTTTAAGAATTTGAGAAAATCATATGATAAGCTGATGTTGAATTATCGAGCACACAGTGCACAATCACTTCCAGGGTTTAGAGCCTTGATCCTTAGTGAAGTTTTGAAATTTGTGATGTCCTGAAAAAGAATTTTCCACAATCTGAGACAATTTTTCAAGCATCTGTAAATGTCGTACAAGTAACAACGGCCTCGGTAGGATTGTCTCACCAAATGCCTGGTTCTTCGTACTGTTTTCGTTTTTTTCATTTGATATTTAATTTGTTCTATTGTTGTAATTTGTTGCTGTAAAAACACTGCATAAAGGAGAGGGTTAAGATAAATTGCTATTAATAAATATTAAAATGCCCGAAAGATCGTTAATTGGAAGTTAGCCACAAATAACACACGTGCTCAGTTCTAGTGAAAAAACCTGAGCCCAAGTATCATTGTGACGTAACATCATTAATTAAATTGTAGCTGGAGCTGGCGACGTTAGTAGCGACGTCAGTATGAAGCTGTGTAAGATATTTTTTATCTTATCCTTGTTCGTTTTGCTTTTGATGACGGAAAGTTCTCAGAAGTATTATGCTCTTGGCTTGTGTTCAGTTCGAGCAACATTAAATACCTCCCTGGCAATGGGAGAAGAGGGAACTCTTAAATGTGTGTGCTTGAAAGGATATTACGGCAGAAACTGTCGGTTTAAAGGTAAGCTTATCCGTTTTCGAGTGTGTTTGTTTCTTATTTCCCTAGCTGTTGAATACTCATTGAAAAGAAGTGCATTATTTATTTCAGAATTCGTAACAAGAAATTGAATGTGAATATTAGACGGACAGATAACCACTATACATTGATCTGTTGATTGTTTTTGGGGAAAAAACAAACGTAAGGCTTTTGGGATTAACATTTGACAAGTTTCTGAGAGATCGAAGATTATCAACGAAGATGGCATGATTTATTTTTGTACTGTCCTGTGTAACTAAATAAAGATTCAATGTTAATCTAAAATCTTAAAAAATGGACATAAAGATATTTTTTACTGTTGAACGGATTATGACGTCATATAACGTACTCGCGACCTGTGCTGTTGCTTAGAGAAGTCACGTGCGTGAAGTAACGTCTTGGGCTTTGTACACGTGGGAAGACATTTCCGCTTTGTTTACGAGCGTAAAGAAATTCCGGTGTCTTCGGACTTGTTCATGAAGGAACCCTACGGACTTTGTACGCTCAAGAACGCTAAGTGACTCCGGTCGGTCCAAGATGGGAACATAAGGCGAGTGAAGGCCATGTTGACCTTGTACGTTTATTGGTCGTGATGTTTTTAGCCTAGGCCAACATATTTCTTTGGTGTAGAGGTGATAAGTCCAAATTGTGATTCCGTCCCTCAGAAAGCCATGGCCAATATTTTCTGCTCATTGTACGATTTTAACCTGTCTTTATTTTCCTACAAACGTTTATTGACAGTCGTCGTCAATCCATTTTTATTTCGGGAGTGTCCAGCGCAATTTATCAAATTCTACACATTCAAAAATTTTCCGAATTTCATTTGGCGCTCATTCCGCGCATTTATGTGTACCGTCGCTTTCTTGACCTCAGTTCGCAAGATAAACATAAAACCAGTAAACAATAATGATTTTGACCTGCTTTACCTTTCGAAAATTTCCGCAAATTATATCTTTTTATCGAATTTTCTATTTTGTCGCAAACTTTGAGGGTTTCACACCCCCCACAACCCCATAATCTACGATGCTGGTTCCTTGATACAGGTAAATTTTTCCACATCAAACCGGAGAAGTCTCAGACAGAGAATATTTTGGATGCAAAACTTTTACGGTGGCTCCGTACAGTTTTCTGAAGAATTTGAAACGTAAATTTGAGATGCAAAAATAAGCATTTCAATATTACGCAACAGGGAATAAATTGATTATCGTCCAAATAAAGTCTAAGAAGCAAAAACAACTACAAAATAATTCATCCCAATCGTACCCTATAACAGCAGTGATATTTCAATACCAACTTAATTAATTCAGTATTATAAATACCAATAGATGTATTTTTTTGTGGAGTGACTAATCCAAGAAAGGAAAAAATACTTATGAATTATAAAAAAAAAAATTATAACAAAAAATATGCAATGGAGAAAATAAATTGCGTATATTACATTAGCATAGCAACCACTCGCACTAATTTTTTCATTACAGTCTTTTATTCTCGAATTGCTTTTTCTGTGACATATTACACTGAGATATCGGGGTCTCAAATTTTTTATATCATATTCATCAGTGAGGTGTATTTAATTTTTTCGAACAAAGTCCTGTTTTTTGTGCAACAAAGTTGGATATATCAGGTAATTTCCTCTATGTTAAGGGTATGAAAATGCTATGTCACAGCTTTGTTAGTTATTAATGATTGTATTTCCACGTGCAAACTGATTAAGATGTCAAAACAGTTTATTAGTCTTTAATGAAACAAGATCTACGATATGGAACTGTTTTCTCAGTTTGCGAATGTAAAAATAGTCAATATTTTCGTATTTTTCGTAATGTTGGCATTATCCTAAAATTGTTTATAGATTTTATTAACCACCCAATATGAGATACATAAAATAACGTTCTATATAATTATGAAGTCGATAAAAACAAAGAATTTTACATTTGTCAGCGATTAATGATTGTACTTGAAAAAGAAAAGACAGTAATACATTATAGTTGCTTTTTAGTGTTTGATCGAACAAGATATCGATGAACTAGAAGATCTTTCTTTGTTGATGCCTGGTTATAACTTTCGTATTATTCGATATGTTGTAAAGATCATCCTTGTACCTAAAACTCTTTATACTTTACTAGAGATAAAAATTGGTGGATTTTTTGTTGCTTCCTATTCAGAGCCAATTGTTAGAATTTAATTCAATAAGAAGCCTTTGAAAGTTTCCGAAAGATTTAGCAATTGGTAATTGAAATTTCATGATTGTCTAATTGACCCGAAAATGCTATTTTCCTTTCCAGGACAACGAAATTTCTCTTTGAATCTGGATGCAAATTGGTATCCTAATGGTTCTTCAATGGTTGAATGGAAAGCTGATCACAATAAACAAAGCATTATGGCATATAGTCTAAAGTTGCGTCGCGTTCATTATTCTGAAGAAGGAATGGTGTTCTCGAAATGGCGCAAAGTTAACTTTAAAAGCGTCAACTCCACAGGGACTCCCTACAAACCAATGAACACTCACGTTTACTATCTTCCACTTTCGAACGCATCTTCGTATGAAATAAATTTGACAATTTGGCCTTTGTCTGGAAAAGTAACCTCGGTTTCTGTCTTTTTGGACTCACCCTTGCTTCGTTTACCAGGTAAGGCAGCACACTGGAGCAAGCCCGTCATAAACTATAAATAAAATTTGTCAATCCAAACAGGCACCATTAAATGTAGATGTTCTGCTGTCTCAAACATTTTGTTAGAAGAAACCTGCTCTGTTCTCACGTATGTACAGTCACACAACATTGAACTTTATACGAACTTCATTGAGGGTCCTCTAAATTTGTGTTTTGGCCAAACCTGTCCCTTAAAATGATGGCATCAACGATGTCAACACCCTACTCCTATTTTTTAGAGTGGTGAATCGCTGGCCATTTCACAGATGTTTAAATATTGGGCTGTAGAATTGTTTGACAAAGGGATATCAAACCAGTTTTCAATAAACATTTCTTTCTTATATTGAACCGCTGACTGAAATTTAAACGAGCATTTCTGTTTCAAAACCATTCTGACAACTTATTTTTCTATCCAAGTTTTGACGAGGAAAGACTTACGGCTGTAGTTATATTATCTAAGTCAGTGACCAACACAAACTGCTATAACAATTACATTTTGTTTGCAGTCAATTATACTTGCAGGTTAATATTTAAGAAAAGTTATTAATTACCTGGGTCAAGTTACTTTTACAAACTAGTCACTGTCCAAAATGAGCTTTGGAGTAAGTTCTGTTTTAATAATTTTAGCTTCAAAGTTACTGATTGAACTAATTAACCAATGGCCAATCACTCAATCACAAATTGGTTGTTTGTATTTGAACTTCCTCTCATAATCAGTTTCTTGAACTGAATGAAACTGAAGAAGATAAAGGAATCAGTGACAGTAAAGTAAAAAACAAATCCCGAAAATTTGACTTTATTAGAAACTCATTGTCAAATCGAAATGAATTACAGACAAGGAACGCGATTTACATAGTTACAACGATGACATCATCAACTGAAATGCAGAGGACACAAAAACCAGTTACACACCCTAATGACGCACTACCTAAAATTTACTTTCGCGTTCCATACCTCGGTAAAACTGGTGAAAGTCTGGTTAAAACCTGTATTAAGCAAATATGCCGAAATCTAAATAAGCCGGTAAAATTCATTGTCGTTTACCAAACTAAAAGAGTTTATTTTCTTTCGAATAAAGATAAAATTTCCGATGTTCCTCGTAATAACGTAATCTTTGAAATAACTTCTCCGGGATGTTATAGACGTTACGTAGGCAAAACAGAAAGTTGCTTAAACAAACGACTTCTAAAATACTCTTCTGATTTCCAAACCAGTGCTATTGCTCAGTGACCTTTATGACAATCTCAATGACGTACCTCCCCTCCTCTCACCAATACCTCACTTATATACGTATAAAAATCTCATCGCCAATAACTTCAGAATATTATATTATTGAAAGAATAAAAGTCCTAATTTAATATTACTTTTAGAAGCTCTGTTTATAAAGTTTAACAGACCAGAGTTAAATAATGGCCTGGAGGCTTCCAAAGAACTAACACTTTTTCCAAACTATAAAGATTTCCTTAAGTGTTAAGAGTCATTAGCGGTAGATTTGTAATCATTAACGTGTGTTCTCTGCATTCCACTTGATGATGTCATCGTTGTAACTAAATAAATCGCATTACTTGCTTGTAATTCATTTTGATTTGACAAAGACTTTGCAAATAAAGCCGAAATATCATCGCAATCATTCGTCATCTTGTTATTAACTCATATTTTGGGTTTTAAAGATGTCATTGTTTTTCCGGATTTATTTTTTACTTTATTTCATAAAATTGTCCGCTGGCACCGGATTTTAATCAGTGACAGCGTGTACGCTTCAAAAGGTAACACTTAGGAAATAATTCCTCTCGGAAAATAATTTCTAATTCTGTTAGCAAACCGACATAAAGTGCAACGAAACAAATTTTTCTACTAAAAGATGCTTTGTTACTTTATACATAGGAAAAAAGTGTAACGTGTTACAGTATACAGAAGTAACGATTTCACGCAATCATTTACGTGTAAAGAATTACATTAAAGCACGACTAATGCACCCTTTTAAAGCCTTCTCATACCCACTAGAAAATTCAGATAAAATTCATTCAGTCACTGTCGCTGCATAGTATCACTTTTCATGCACTCACTTTGGAGAACTTAATTACGCGCATTAATTCGATGCATAAATTTTAACAAACAATTATGATTCGGAAATTAAGCGTGAGGTCGTGTCGGTTGAATATTCATATAGGAAGAAATTGTCAACTTTTGTTGTATTTTCTACCAGATTCTACCAGGATCTTTGTCTTGTGAACCTAAAAAGGATGGTGTAAACCTCCAATATCTGAGTTCTCACTTACATTCTTATGAGCACCTTATCGTACAATTAATTGTAAGAATAAATATCGTTGCTTGAGATTTACATCGATATACAATTGTAAATATTGGAAGTTATTAATGACCAAACAATTCTACACGTATTAATTTTAGGTTTCAATAACATCACGTCCTTATTTGTAAGCGAATCTTCTCGGCCGAGTATTTCGATTTTAAAAAGTACTCAGGCGTTTGAGTGGAGCCCTTGGAGCAGATGTAAAAGTGTATCTGGTTGTGGGACTGGAACTCAATTCAGGAAAAGATTATGTAAAGGAGAAACTTGTCCTGGAGACATGGTGGAAAGAAAACCTTGCCAACCTAACCACTGTCCAGGTAATTGCAGTTTATATCAGTATATCAAATGCTACATCTACGACTTTATCCCCTGTTTTTTTGTTTTGTTTTTTTTTCTTTTTTCTGCGATGACGTCGAAACATTATTAGCAAGTATATTAGTAAGTAGGAGAATGTGTCTATTGAAACACATTAAAGATTTAAAAGTCATTTTAGAAACGATTTGCGTTGCCTGTGTGATACACGATCTTGGAATGCTCTCTGATATATATCTAAGTATGTGTAAGTTGGATTGGATATAAAAATGTTTGATTGGTTAAATTGATCATCTAAACAAAAAAAATTTTGCATCAATGAAAACCGAGTTTCAACTTATCTACTTGTTTATTTTTAATAGGCCGATTTTTCCATGTTACTGATATATTCCAAGATAGAGGTCCAAAGTGCTTTCAGCATGGTGTCATCGTTGGAGCTACTGGAGGCAGTCTTGGTACTCTTGTTCTTATCGTTTTTATTTACGTTTTGATAAGGTGAGCAGTTTTATTCTTAAATCACCGCATCGCTATTTCTTTTTCGTGAGATAAAGACGTTCTTCGTTTTGATCTTGCATGATTCCCTCCAATTTCTGAAGGCCGGTGCATAATTCGCCCACCGCATGGAACCTTCTGAGGTCCAATTTTCGGCAAGCATTTGCACTCTTTACAAGAAATCACGAGAACACTTACGGATAAACTTATAGAAAGCAGTGAAACTGTTACGTCCATTATTTTGAAGTGCACATGCTACCTTTAGATATTTTGTGATAAATTCCTATAATATATTGTCTTCGTTCGTGTTTATTTTCCTGGTACGTCTTTATTTTCTGCTAACTTCTTTTTTGAGGGATTTCTATTTGGTGCTTCAGTAGGCATATTTTGGTAAGGCTAAAGAGCAGTATCAGGAAGTATGTGACAATATAATTTCCAGGTACTGAAGGCTGACAGTGTTTTGGGTTTTCCGTAGCTTATCTGCGCAATATTTCTGCCTTTACTCAAAATGCGCAGAACAAACAAATGCATTGTTTCTTCTTTTTACCTAAATGAGTCTCTAAGCGTGCCTAGATAGTAATGTGACCACTGTGGTGCGGACCGCGAAATAATGCCGATGACTTGGTCTGCCCCATTAGCAACATAGGTTGTGCAAAGGTGCTTTATACTTCCCAAACTACTTCATTAACAAACTAATCTCTTCTTTTCCTTTCCTTTCTTTTTATTTCAATCCATTTTCTAACCTCTCCTTTCATTCAAATTCCTTTGATATAATCTTCATTTATTGATGTGCCTTTACTTTTCTTCCCGTCCGTTTTTGTCCTTTGCTTTATTTCTTCTCCTTCATTCGTATTTTATTCTAACCGGGCTTTCCCTGATTTTAATCTAGACAATGCAGAATCACACAAATTCGTTCGACCGAACGTTCCGCTGTCCTTCAAGTGGATAACGTCCCACTCAATGAAAACCAACCTCGCTCCAATGTCGACTTACAACACATTCTCGGAATTTCTAATCCAACCACGTCAAGGACTTCGTCTGTCACACCGATACGAAATGCAAATCAGCCATCCACAATGCTGCCCCGTGGTAGAGGCACTGGAACAATTGACATTCCCGAGGACCAATTTATTCATGGTACTTCAAACCAAGAAGAGGACTATTCACTGCAGCAGGTTGTAGTCGAGTCACAGTTATATTCAACATCCACTGACAAAACAACTGAATTAAACCTGGCACATTCTGAGGGGATTACAATCGAAGAAAGCAGTTATAAAAATGAAATTGCGATCCAAGAGGCTACTCACGAGCCAAGTGGAAAAAATGAAATGACTCCGAACCAACCCCTAAAAGAATCAGTTTCAACTGCAATAGAAGTTTGGAAAAATGCTTCACACGATGTTAGTTTTGAGCCAGACTCAACAAAGTCTGAAATACCACGACATTCTGGACTAAATGCAAAGGCAATCTCCACTGGATCCCTCCTAGTCTCCCCACAAGGTACTAGTACCACGATCCTCATTAATAATGTTGATGAAGACGACGACATCACAGATGAAACACCTGCATACAAAAAATTGCCAGATTCGTCATCATCGATCGCATCCAATGATTCCTCTGGGTCTTCAATTTCGTTAAATGAAGCTTCACGAGCAGTTATGGTTACCATTGAAGGTGGTAACCAAGCGCAAAACTGAACCTACTTCATAATTATTGAGACTGTAAAAATAATACAGTATTTATCGATCTCCGGTATCACAGTAGGCCATTAAACTTTCGTACCTCTTCTTTCTTTACCATAACCTTATTTGAACGTGGAGTCATCTGTGCCAATCACGCTCACTGCTTTCAAACCGCATGTATTTCATAAACACTCGATTAAAACATTCAGGTATTTTTTAGTTGTTATTCGACTCTTATGGTTGACCGAGTTTGTGTTCAAGGTTCTCTGACCAACTTGAATCGAGGAGTAGTTTAAAGTGAACACTACAATCAATATATCGGAATTCTGAGGACTGTGTATTCTTTTTGAGGCCTTGGGAGCGAGTTTATCGTACCTTTTTATGAACCGATGTTATTTCATATTTAAGGGCACGGGACTGGGGGATAAAGAAAATTTGTAGGAGCAAATTGCAACTGATATGCTGCTGTAATTCATTATTGTGGTTATATGCTGTCTGTAATAGGCTCATCTGCAATAGTTACATTTCATTTTATTTATATCTTTTTTCACTGATTATTTATGCCAATGCTGCCTTTAGAACAACTTGCGGGATCAGGTTATTTAACAGTCTTACTTTGTCTCTTGTGAAACCACTGAAAAACCATTAAAATCATCAAAGCTGAATGAGTGAATCTGCATTCACAGATTCGTATTCATGATCACCTTCAAAACCGCGCTGAGTGACAACAATATATTGGTTATTACTTTCTTATCATAAGACCGTGATGTAAAAGATAGTTAATTTAGTCTTCAGTTCATTTGACCACCGTCTGCGTCACAATAGTCTAGTGAACTGCACTTCTGTAACTGAAACACTCACCAACTGCCAATATACTGGTGAAGCCAAAAATGGCAGACATGGAGAATTTGGACGTCAGTCTTAGTCCCAGGCGGTGAATCTTGAATCGAAGATAACATATTTCAAAAGTTAATTACTCTTTGATGAAATTTGTCTATTAGCTTTTGCTTACCTATGATAGAATATAGTGTTGTTTTCTTGTTCGTGTTTCCCAATTGTCTGTTTTGTTGCACAGCAATACACAACACGATAAAATGGCATTTTTACACCAAACAAACATTAAAGCTACGTAATTTTTTTCTTCAAATATGGACATTAGATTTGTTATTTAATGCTAATACTCCTGGGAAACGCATTTTAAAGTCGTTGTCATGTGATGGGGAGTGAAGGAAAATTTCGGAGTCTATGGGTGAATAAAAAAAAATCTCAAACAGTCGAAACAGGACGAACGATGGCAACAAAAGTGACCGCGTAGGAAACTCCAAATTCCTCCATGTCCACCATTTTTGGATTAACTCTTGGATCTAGTGATTGACCGGAGTTAGCGTTCCAGTTATAGTACAGCTAAGTAAACTGGACTGCTAACTAGCCAAATATATCTGAAGCCATGGATGACTGTTTTGTACATCAGTTTCAGTCTCTTTCGCGGTTTTGTACGTGAGTTTTAGTTTCCTACGCGACTTTTAGCTCTTCTCCTGAAGAGTTTTGTGTGAAAATACACACAATATATCACTTGAAAATACACATGTTTGAGAATTTAAAAGATATTTCGACAAAATCAAACTAAGTTACAGTTTATTTTTTTTTCGAAAATTTATCACCAAACTAAAGGTCAACCTGAAGAAAATGTCAAAAAATAGTTTTTGAAAGCAGAAAGTTCGGGTTCACATTCTACTGTTAGTTTACATCTTTGAATCATTTAGCACACGTCTTTTGTCACACTAATTTTTATTAATTTTGAATAGTCAATTGTATGAATTCGTCATGTAACATTACGTCTAAAGATCATCTCGGCTTTGGTTGTTGTCGAAGCCAAAACAAACGACAACTGAAGGTTAAAATCAAGACGAAAGGACTTGAAGTGACTTACAAGACCGCATACAAGACTGAAACTGACATACAAAATCTTCCATTATAAGCTACCATTTGAGCTTCTTTAAACAAGGGATTGGGATAAGACATTCCATTGCTAATGCCTTCCTTAAAGGATCATTTTCGGACATAATGTACTTGGCTTACGTTCCACAGAATACGAATTAATGGAAGTTGATTTCCTAGTTTTCTTGACAGTGTTGAGTCGTCAATATTTTATGAAAATCTTTTTTCATGGCCGAACCAAGGTTGTTACATCTTCCTTTCCACTCACAGTTCATCTTAAATTGTTTAAAAATGATTATTATAAATGAATCTCCGTCGTAAGGTAGTACATTCATCACAGAATTTAAAATTTGGTCGAATTTTACCTTTTACTTTTGAAACTAGTATGTAGTATGATGTCTTTTGTCATTTACTGCTGGGTTTCTTTGCTTATTTTCAAGTGCGGCACAGATGCTTACTTGCCACATGCGGGAGAATTCGTTATTTTTAACTTGTGATTAAAGTAAACTGTACGCTAGTTATGGTTTTTATAATGACGTAACGTTATCAATTTAATTGTAGCTTGTTCTAACGTACGCACACCCCGTGGCGACGTTAGTATAAAATTGTTAAAGAAATTTTTCGTTTTATTCGGGCGTGTTTCCATTTTGGTTGCGGAAATTACTCACAAATGTTGTGGACTTCGTTTTTGTCTTGTGAAATTAACGTTACTTACCTTCCCTGTGATGGAAAAGGATATGGGATAAAAAGATAACTTGCATACTAACCCTTCCGTTCGTATTTTAGTTGTTTTTTGGTTTACTTTTGTATTTTTGTTGGTTCTGTCCTTAGTTCTATTTTTGTAAGGTGTTGGTGTCTAAAGTTGGTATGGATAAAAGGGTTGATTTGTGTTACCCTCACCTATTCGTGTTATGAATGGAATATAAGAAGTTCACAATAAGACTCTTGTTTTTAGATTTTTATTTTCTACTGTTAAGTGAGATAAATCGAAGGCTTTTGAAACAGAAATTCGATACGTATTTATATCTAAAACCTAATTCACCCAAAAAAAGCCTTATACTTTGCGGACATATGCAAAGAATTACGTTGTATGATTTATGATGAAGGCATCAAAGCCTCCATGGGTATGTTACAAGAAGACACCCGGCTCCCTTACTCACCATACAGTCCTCTTGTGACCCAAGAACTCTCTGTATGGTATCCCCAAACCACATATTCACTAATGCGCACTTTCTATTTACTGGAAAGAAACTACACCACTCATTACAAATTTACATCATTACCCATTCACGTTCTCATTACATGGCCAACTTTTCATGGATGCCCACCTAATCTAAACCTATGGTAAACATACTTTAAGATTAGGATGGCGCGTTGAATACGTGTTTCCAAGACACGCAAACAAGTTTGGTAAGCAGACAGTTTATCTCTTTCAACATATATTATTTTTTATATTTATTTTCTCCTTTCCAACTGTGTAAGATTGACTGCCTAGTTCATTAATATTTCTAAATATGTTGTAGTGTTAAACTATTGTAAAGTGTGGTTAAAGGGATAGATTTGCTAATATATGCAACACAGGTATGGTAGAATGTTAAAATAAGAAATGTGGCAACACATTTATATTATAGTGGCTTCATCAGTCTACTCACTAGATAACTACAACTAAGCAAACCAACTCATTTAACTCAAGGCGTAAATGCACACAATTGTAAACTCCGTTTATGTATTTTAAAGAACTTCATCGAATGTTTAACTAGAACAGAATCTAAGTAAAGAATTGTCTTAACTATTGCCTGCGTAAGTCCCGTGTCCAATGTACAACATCTCTTGCTGTGATTATGCTGGAAATTAAACTAAAGTGAATTCCACATTTCAAAT
>JASJOG010000598.1:0-96493 GCA_030142905.1 Heliopora coerulea | reverse complement strand
CAAATTGAGCTTCAGCTTCCAATGAGAGACGCACTGCCTACCGCTGACCAATACGATTACAAGGGCTCAAAATTATTCCGACATCTAAATCCTCAAATCGAGAGTTTTTGCTGGTGTTCAAACACACTGGTAGCCCAACCTCAGTTGCAAGATTAGTGTTTGCTGTTCGCCTAATGGCTGGCAGCAATTGCTGGCGTAACGTATGAGAAGTCTTCGAGCAACCGTCAAGGAGGTCGCAGGGGATGATCGTACATGAAATTGGATGTGATAAGATTTTAATATGAAAATATAAACCGAAAACAATGCCACTGAAAGACCAGGTGAAAATCGTTATTTAAGTATAAAGATCTAAGCCCCAGCAAAAACACGTAAAAAAGGCATAGTTAGGTAAATGTTTATCAAATCTAATGCTTCCTTGCATTTAACGGATTATCATCAGAAAATAAACTAAAATACGACGAAGACTAAATATAAGATTACCCATTTAGGTTAACATAATTGAAACATTTCAGAGCAGGACCGTAGCAATCAAGTTAGAACTGGTGCGGACAAAAACCCCATGTTGTATCACTGTTAAAGGTACTAGGATTGTTTAGATTTTTATGTTCGTTTAGGTTATGCTATAATAACGTATATCATTTGCATCGGCAATTAGGTCATGTCTCCAGCGAAAAGATAGCTTGTGATTATATAAAACCTCGTATAGAAAGTTTGCGATTGATGTTTCAGGTCGCTGAGCGTATGGAAGAAGATTGAATGGAAAGTGGCTGATACACAATTACATCTGGAACACTGATAAGCCGATGCCTACTGCAGAGAAATAAACTTAAAAAATAGAGGATTCCGGCCAAATGATCAAAACAACTGAAAAGCCATGCATATGTTGCAAGTCGATGCATTAACAAATACAGAAAAATACTGTGCTTTAAGTTAGAGAACGAACTATTGACATCGTTTACGTAACGGACACTTCCACCAGTACACCTGTGTTCTTCCAGTCACAGTAGAGTCAGACACACGAAGGTGATTCACAATGAACCCCCTATCAGTTGTTCCCCGACGCCGTCAAAAATATGATACTGAAACTGCATCAGGTACGACATAACCATCCATTATAAGAAGAGAACAGAAATGTTGCTGACAGACACCCTCAGCCACCATCATTTAGAAAATTCCACTTAAGGTAGTGAAAATAGGCCCCTGAAGCGCAGTGAATCTTGAGGATACGGACAAACTGGAAGAAATTAATCAAATGCTGACAAGCGAAACCACGATCATCAAGTTCCAAAACGAGACCCAGAAGATCAAGTGCGTCAAACTGTCAAGACGTTCATTCAGACAGGATGGCCCAAAAACCTCGCAGGTTTAAAGTCGACATTTACATCATACTACCACATCGAGATGACTAGCAACCGAGGAGCTTGTGTCCGAGAAGACCGGCTGGTAAGTCCCTGAGAAAACAGATACAAGCCAACTCCACGTAGCGCACCAGGACTCGAATCCACACTTCGGAGAGCAAAAGCAACCATTTATTGCAGCATCCGAGTCAAGAATTGAAATACTACATTTTGCGATGTGGAAACCTGTGACACATACACTACAGGCCAACCAAACAATCTCTCGTCACTCACGACACACTGGAACGAGCAATAGGCTAAAGTCGGCGGCAACCTGTTTGATATCAACGAGAAGTCATACCTGGCTACCGTCGAGTACTACTCAAATTTTCTCGAAGTCGACCGTTCTCGATCAGCTTAAATATCGAAGGATGTGATAAAAAAGGTCAGGCTCCATTTTGCCAGGTATGGCATACCGGATACAGTAGTAAACAGACAACGGGCCGCAGTTTATCAGCAAAGAATTCGAGAGTTCTCAACCCAAATACGGATTTGAGCATATTGTACCAGTCCCCCACCGTTGGACCACTACTACTCCAACGGCAAAGCGGATTGTAGTGATTAGTAGTGGTTCCAACGGCAAAGTGAAAGAAGGAGATACAGCGATTGGAATACAACCACCCGGTCTGAACAACGTGAGTGGAAAAAATGAAGACCTCTTACGAAGGTCAGGATAAGATAGGGCAAAGTTGAAAGTAACAGATTCACTTATACTAGGAGCAGTAAATTTCAAACAGTAAAAATCAACGATAGAAGATGGCGATAACAGTACAGATGAAGAACTGGCCATGCCAGAAACACAAGTCCCGCGGCAACAGCTACAAACACCACGGAAGCGATTATCCAACCAATGACTACTGGCTACGCAGTAGGAGAGTACATGATAAAAGTTTATCAAAATATTGAGAATAAAATAACATAGTAAAAGCATTCTCAGGCGTCCGTCGCTACGAGAAGGACAGGAATTCTACTCGATTCCTGTGGTAGTCCGACCTGCGCAACTCTGACAACGACTTTCAAGTATATCGATATCGGTTTATTCCTGTTCAGAGTATTCATTTCACTCTTTATTCTGAATGCAGTTACATTCTCATTTGAACAAGTGTGATTGAAAGTAGCAGGGGACATGAAGGAAGACCGTATCAATTGACTATATCTTCCCTGGGACTGACACCGAAGAGGAAGCCACAAAATACTACGAAGAAGTCGTATCACAGCCATAGTCCCAAGCAGCGTCCAATTTGAGATTCTGGGCATCAAATAGTCCTTCACTTTAAGCTAGAGTTACCCAAGAATAAGCGGCTGATAGAAAACGAGAAAATAGCAATTTTTGGTCTCCGCTGGAATCCTTCAATGAACACATCGACATAGTCGCACGAAGATTGTCTTTTCCATCGAACGACGCTCTTGATACTGAACAGGGGATATTCTTTTTCCTCCAAAATCTTAAATGATCCACTCAGTCTATACTTAGTCCAGTCATCATCAGAGCAAAGATACACATGTAGGACAAATGGAAAAAAACACCCAGATTGTGACGATACCACAAGAAGATGATCTTCGACAACTGCGAATCAAGGTTGCAGCAGATCTTCAACAATTAATCGATAAATACGTTAACTTCCACAGGCAACACAGAGTTACTCGTACTTGTCGACGCTAGCGCTAAAGCCTACGGATATATGGTCTATCTCAAACAAGGTGACCAGAGGTGAAAAATATGGTGAAGACCCGAGAGGCGCCTTTAAAGAAGTTAACTGTTTCAACTGCTAGAGCTTATGGCAGGATGTGTGGTCGCAAACATATATAGCGACATTCATCAAGAAAACCTTTTAAAACCTATACCGCAACTTGAATTTAAAGATCTGCATGGTCTGATAGTCAACTTGCGCTATGTTACTTTAGCTTGAAATATGAAAGTTCTAAATGTTTCAATTCATCATTCGGATGATGCCTGTTTTCTTTCATAATTGCCGCAAAGATGCTACGAACAGATCGCATTTGTCTTTCCCATATTCCTCAACATCATCTATTTCTTTAAAAACTTACTTGAATTCACTGTCAGCGCCAACAAAATTGGTCCCTTGGTCACTGCTAATCTCTGTAATGGGGCCTATTCGACCAATGAACGCCTCAACCATATGTAGAGTCTGCTACTTTACTTCAATATGCACCGCACAACTTGTGATGTAAATAAGGCACGATGTAAATAATAGCATGTAAATAACGCACCGTATCTTTTGACTTCCTTCAATCCTTCATTCACCTACCATTGGCTG
Source organism: Heliopora coerulea (assembly GCA_030142905.1). NCBI lineage: Eukaryota > Metazoa > Cnidaria > Anthozoa > Scleralcyonacea > Helioporidae > Heliopora > Heliopora coerulea. Next base: position 92,817 of record JASJOG010000598.1, on the reverse strand, counting down.
AAGTAATCTACTGCGCAGTGTGAAAACGGAGGCGCTGGTTCCAAGCGTGATTTTGGAAGATCAGCCATCTTCTGTTCTCCTATTGTATGATCCCCGAAGATTGCGACATCGAATACACTTGGTGTATTCGACAGCCGCATTCCCACTAACAATGTAATGACCATTTGAACGTAACTCATTTAAGATGATCCCTCTTCCAGTTTTCTGGATTTTTTTCGTGGAATTGCATGGCCAATGATAAGAGTTGTTTGGTACCATTTTGTTGGTAGAATAAATGTTTTTCACATTGCCGCTAATATTTGCTTTCGTAATCCGTCCGCCAACTCTCAACGCGCGTCGTAATAGACATGAATCCAATCTGTATAGCACTGCACTTTTTCATCTCAGCCTTTTTGATCTGGCAAATTGTCAATTGTACATAGTCGTAACAGTTAGCATTTCTGCCAGTGCTTTAATCTCCCAAGAGAACACATATTCTTGTATCCAATTGATAATCAACTGTTTTCGCACTCTCCAATTCTACTCAGATCGGTAAAAGTTGGGGTCCTTTCCTTTCACATCATCCTTCAAACCATACCGCAGTGTTTCACTTACAGCAGACTTTAGTTTGGTCTTCCTGACCTTTACCCAGTGGAGTAGCCAGAAAGCAAATGTTACGTTGGCACAACATTGGCACAGGTGTCAACATTTCCTGGTAGTTTTTTAGTTATTACACAGCTAGCTAAAGTCATGCAGCACGCCCCTCAAGATACTTTGCAGTACTTGAGCCTATCAACACTTCTGTAGTAACTGCTATAGGGACGTCGTGGCCGGGAGGCAGGGAACCCATGCTCCCCCTTCAATTTGATGTTTGTCAGAAAATCTTGAGGTTGTTGGAAAAACTAGATCACCAATTAAGTTGGATGTTTGTTTACAATAAATGTAAAATAAAGTACCTGATCGGCAAGTCTCGGCTTTTGTTCATGCTGTTGGTCGAGTTTAAATTTTTGTACACTACCCAGAGATACGAGACTCACTGACATGCCGACAAGGAGCGTTATTCTAATCTCTTAGCCTAGCATGAACTAGCGTCAAGACATACGGTCGATAACACAAACTACGTAAGGAGGGTTGTGAGCAATCTGAGATTGACTAGCTTTTTAATAGTATTGTAATGCCTAATATTATCTATGGCCTATCTGTTTACGGCGCCGTTGATTCTGAACTAACCACAATACAGTGATTTTTAGATCGTTGTTATAAACGCAGATACGTTTCGAAATATCTGGATGGACGCAAACTTTTGCCAATCAGGATAAACAAATAATTAAAAAAGCATTCACACTCACTAATCATTCAATCCAATTTCGTTTACCAAAAGCAAAAAAAAAACTAATTATAACTTAAGGAATAAGTTTAGTCAATGTCCATAGATAAACACAAGTAAATTTATGAACACCTTTTTTAACCGAATGATTTTTAAGTATAACATGGTATTTTAATCTATTTATATCCACACTTGTAACATAGGATATGTTATTTTATCTTATGAATTCAATGAAGAACTTTGATTGATTGGTTGGTTGATAAACATGACTTAAATCATCATACACTGCCACTGGTAAATATTTCGTGTTTACAGGTTGTAGGATATACTGAAGTATACTGAGAAAATCTCCATCAACTCGTTTTAGGACTTTTGGGTCCCCAAAACGAGAAAAAACCTGCAAACATTTCCTAGGCCATGCATAGTGCATGCCTTGCGAGCTCCCAAAGGAATACAACTGTAGGAAAATTTTAGACTTGGGCCTCCCTGTTGGACAGCTCCCACGACGCCACTGAACTGCTACTACTACTATGTTTTCTCTGGCTTCTCAACATCACCCCTAGGCTCGCTTGACTCGGACTTGCTGTTACAACTTTCTGTCCTCTTTTTATTCGGATTCATTTCACAACAATCGAACAACGACAATTGCCTTGCCACCATATTTACACTTAAACATTTTACTCATCAGCGCCCACTGACACATGCATTAGAGCTGACAGTCAAAACAGGGACCGCGGAACGATGTTTTGAGTGGGGGGCTGACAGGGGGCGATAGCATGACCCCCCTGAAAAATTAAATTCAATATTTTTGAGACGGTCGTGAACACTTTTATTTTAATGATTACTCAGAAATCACAAAACACTGGCTATATTAACAGTAACAACTCAAATACTATCAGCTGGTTACTCAAATATCCGACATGTTTATCCAATATTTAAAATCATAAACTAAAATGCGAGTGTAGTTCTCGCTATGTAGGTAGAACAACTCAACGGTTAAGTGAAAGGATCAAGCAACATGTGCCAAGTGTTATACGAAACAAGACCGTACTATTAAGAAATCAACCGAAAAAGCAATGTACCTCTGCTCAAACGATTAATTGTGACTCGGCAATCGCTCGACACTTGTGAAACAGATGTTGTACCTCTAACTATTCAGACTTTAAATTTAGCATCCTGGCAAAGTGCCACTCAGCATTCTTTCTAAAGATTATGGGATCCATGTATATTGGCGTTATTTTGATGTTTAATCCCCCCTACGAGGGATGACATCATTGCCTTTACATCAGGTATAAATATAAGCTGATAACTCATTTCTCAACAGTTAGCAGACGTTTGCGCCTAAAGAGTGGTCTGCCGAAATTTATAGTGTTTCTTTTTAGTATTTACTTTGTCTCTGTGTGTTGGTTCCTCTCGTTCTTTTCAGAACTGTCTGGTATAACCATTCACCATGGCTAAGACGTTTTGGGGGACTGGTATGTTGTTATCCATACCTTACTTAGGTCTGTATTGAAACAAATCGATTTGGTCTTGTTCTTTTTTTCCCTTGTATTGATCTCTCAGAAAGTCAGACATTGTTTACATCATTCGAACATCGAAGCCAGTAGATGATTTAAGAGCAGCAGACGAAATGGCTTTCTCAGTGCTTGCTGCTGGTTTCACTTTTGGAGGCCATCTTAGTAACTGGATAATTTATGACTTGAAAGAGCAGTTCTCAAAGTTACTTCCTTGGAATATGCATTGGCCAACTGTTCACTTTTTGCAGCAACATTTTGTATTGGTTCTTTCAAATTTATATGAACAAAAGACGTAAGGGAACTCGCTTGCTGTCAGGACATTTGCTAAGCGAATAACTGTATTAAAACGACATTCTTCGCTGAAGTTAAACAGACGCTGATTTGTATAAATCTCGAGACTTCTCATGTTCTGGTAACCACTTACCTGAGCTACACAATCATCCAAGTTTTGAGACAGAATAGTTTTGAGCAGCTTTTAATAGTGGCTTCCCGACTTCATTCTTCCCTAAGGGAAACTTCTTGGTTCAAATATTATAGCCTGGATTTTGCTGGTGTTTAATGTCAAAGCAGGGGTGGTGCCAGAGGGGGGCAGAGGGGGCTACAGCCCCTCCGTCAGAGAATCTTAACCCCCCCTGTCGGGGAAAAATTAACCATCCGTCGGAGAATTTTCACTGATAAACACACTTATATATTGCACAAACTATGAGAACTTGTTACTGATTTAGCTAAGAAAGATAATAGACTCTTCTCTTCATGTCAAATCTAAAAGCAAACTGTTCCTAGTCAGAAGTTGCGATTCTTCTTGAGAAAAATAAGATGATGTTTTCGACCTTCAAGTAACGAAATTATAAAAAGGGCGTCGTCAGTCCTCCTTTGGATTAGCCCCCCTGTCGGGGAAGTTAGCCCCTGCGTCGGGGAATTCCTGGCGCCACCACTATGCCAAAATAGAGTGCAGATTCTGGTTGATTTATCACCGTGTGGGACAATAGCTTTTGAATATTCTGTAATACTTATCCAGATTGCGATCATGGTCAATTGTTCGAGATGTGGGATAAAACACTCAGCGTCCCGAAGACTTGTCCTGGGCTGACAGTCTTCAGATCCTTTCTCCCCTTTTCACGCAAGGATTTCATTACCTTTTTCATTGCCTTTTTCCTTATAAAACGTTGCCCCACTGAAGACATCGGGATCTATTTCTGGCTTGTAAACAAGAATGCAAGGCAAACAGCGGCCAGGAAACACGCTGAAAAGCTACTTACCTTTGAAGATCATACTATCCTTCAGCGAAAATGTTGTCCGCTTCAGTCTTTCTCACTTCTTGGGTAGCTTGTGGATGATTACCTTTACCATGTTCGACCACTAATCCTTTCATCAGGCTTTTAACACCTCTCAAGAAATTTTAAAAGATTAAAGCCGTGTTCTTTCAGTAAATTCACCGTTGAACCCTCTGTCTTGAGGTGCCGCTGAAAGCTTCATTGAAAAGACGTAAGAGTTGAAGGTTTGTACGCTACGCCATTTTTCTTCTTAACCAAAGTTTTACAGTGGAAAAAAGTACGTCTTTTACTTCCCGCTACTCCTTCTTCTTTTGAAAAAACTTACACAACATTTGCTTGTCGTATTTTGCTGTATGTTACGTATTTTTTTAGAATATTTGGTCAGCAGTAAAAATACAGAACTCTTTAATGTTTTCTTTGTTTATTTCGTTGGTTTCGTAATTTGTTTCATCTTCTTCCAAAGTCTTTTACCTCCCGATGAATATTTAGCATAAATCTTCATCTTAGAAATTCTGGAAATTTCTGGAAATTCTGGAAATTCTGGAAATTTGTGACTAACTTTAAGATAATGTAGGATTTATCAGGTTTTTATGACGAAAAATATCCAAAAATTTTTTTTTTTCAATCATGAGCTGTCCGTTATGTTGGTGTCCGACCGGTAACCTATGATAAAGCTCTGCTTTTAAGACGGAAAATCTTACCATCTAATAAAAAATTTTTCTTTAAAACGAAAAAAAGTGATAAGTTTGATCCGAAAACGACACGAAATACCTCCAGATTGCAACTACCGTAATTTCTCTATTAGGCCCCCCGGGGGACTTTTTTTTTCAAGCGTCACTGAGGGGGGCCTTAACCCTATTCCCCACTTGGGGGTGTCATAATGACCCCCCACTAACTTTTGATTGGAAAGTGGTAGAATCTTGAAACTTTACATGGATAGAGTCCAACATGAGAACTTTACATTTTTGTATTAATGACGTATATGTGACGTCAAAAAATATACTGACGTCAGCAATTTTTAGGAGTACCATTGAAAATATGCAAAAACTATGTGTATATGGCACTTTTCGCGTCAGGAATTGCTTTGATGGGCTCCAGCCAATGAAATATGTCATTTGAAACCTGTTGGCTGCCTATTTCTTTTGCCTTTTACTTTTGCATGTATCTAATTAAAAACCTTGCTTAAAATTTCAAATTTGTGGACTTATACTCAGGCGAAATAGGGGTTAGGTTTTTATAAAAACATGCACTTTTCCGAAATTAATCTTTTTTCAATTGCATACATACATGTTGAAACGAATAGCAACAAACAGTAAATAAAATGTAACAGGAACAAACAAATAGTTTTATCAGCCTCAAAAAATTACTGAATGAAGTAAATTGCTTCTTCCTCTTTGGTTCCATTTTATTTATTTTATGTTATTTATTAATCTAAAGAGAAAAGAAAAATGTTAGCTCAACATACACATGCAAACACATTTCAACAGATCGCGACGCTTCTTTTACACAACTTGAAAGTTTTGAGTTTATTTACCACTTGTAAAAAACATTTACCTCTATGTTATTACAACATTCTATTACCATGTGAGTTGACGTCATAACATTCAAAAAGAAGGCTTTCGAATGCAAAAGAAGCCATTGCATTGCAATTACAATAAAAACGACGTTGAAAAAGACAGACGCATAATAAGTGAAGCAATTTAGCAAGAAGAAAGCGTGATAACATAATACCGGTAAATGACGGCATTAGGACGTCACTACCACGTGACTATGACGCCATGACATCACTTTATTGTCAACTATACAATTTCTTTCTCATAACTATATATAAAACATGTTTTTAGTTCAAAGGAATTCTGAGAGCATGAACTTATATATCGTACCTATTTGCTAGATTTCAGAAATTGAGATTTCAAATGGGGTCAAGGTCACAGGAACATCATAAAAACTGAAAGGCGCGTGCGCCAAAGCCAAAATTCTCCAGAAACGTGTTAAATAGATTAAAACTAAAAGTCAAGGAGACCCAGCATTATAGCGTTGACTATTTTCCAGAAATTTTAAAAAAACATAGAGGGGGGTCATATTGACCCCCTGTGGGGAATAGGGTTAATGGAGAGGGGGTTTATTAGAGAGGGGCGGCTTATTTCCAATATATACAAAAAAGTGTATTTGCATGTTTGATTTTCTTTTACCGTATATGCCATTTAAAAGTATTTAATAATAATAATAATAATAATAACTTCATTTCACAAGGGTATAGACCCTTTACAGCCGAAGACTGAGAAACGTGTGGCCCTCACCACTAAAATATTACAGAAAATGAGAATTATATAACGACTAGTTAAGGAAGACTAAAATGATCTAAATCTACGGATTGTTCAGATAAAAATTCGCGATAATTTTTCTTAAAAATTAACATTTTAAACAAGGTACAGTGACGTTACTTAAGTGTAAGGCAATAATTAACAAGGTCATAATTAACATAAATGTTTTTTGCATTGGTCTCTTTGACTGCTGAATTAAGGCCCTACACAATACCGGATAACAGTTTTTTCCGTGAATAAGTTCGTATACCCGTAGTACGTTCTATTACAGTCGCCGCCGCTTATATGCAAAATGTTTTTGCCAACTACATTTTTGCATGTAAGCGGATTTTGCATATAAGCGGATTCGTTCCTAGGACGCGCATCGAGCAAAATTCATATTTACATAATGTAAATGACCGGTGATTTGTATGCGAAACATGAGAATACAGTTTAATCAAATCCCGTTTCAACTTAATCACACGAAACAAAACTAAATAAGAATTGCAAAAACTTATCTATTACTGTAGCACACTTATGTTACATGAATATACAAGACAAATGCTCTTACTTTCTAAAATAACTGTCTATTGATGTTTGCCTTTTGGCAACATTTGAACACACGTCCGTTGAAAAGTTTGATAACGAGTTAAAAGATTTCCAGTCATTGAAGCCATGCAAGCAAAGGTAGTCCTTCATATCAGCTAAATGCGACATAAATTCAGCGCGACTAATTACCGGTTTTTGTTCGGGCTCGTCCAGCTCGTCTTTGCTCTCCTGCATGCCTTTTTGCTCGTTAATGATCGAATTCTCATCAATTGGTGGTGCAGTTTCGAGGCCGTTCTCCGCAGATAACATGTCATCGAAGCTTTGCTGATCCATTCCATAAAAACGTGAGATCTGTCAGGAAGAAGTCTGTAATACAGCCCAGTTTCGTCCGCATTAAAGATATCGCTTTCGCTGTAACGGCTTAGAATACTTGGTAATGTTTCTTTCAGCCATGTCTCGGAAGTAAGGGTGCCTGCATCTCTTTTTTCACCTTGAGCTTTCTTAAAAACCACATTATATCGAGTTTTCCATCACCCAAGCCAGCCATCAGAAGCGTTGAAGTTTTCGACATTCAAACTTCTAGCAAAGGAGAGCACTTTTTCCTTAAGAACGTCACCGGAGATTGGTATTCCCTATATAGTACTTGCTCGGCGAAACCAGGTAAATAAGGCTTCATCAACATCAGGGGCTGCGCTTGTACGTTGTCTTTTTCGGCTAAGATTTTGCACTTTTTCGCTTGTTGACTGAAGTGACATTTTGTTTTTTAGAATTCGGCTAATGGTAGCAATACTTACTCCATACTTCTCAGCAGTTTCTTTCTGAGACTGTGAAGGATTTTTTTCAAATGCTTTGATAACTTCAAGTTTTTCAGCCAGCGTTAGCGTCTTTCGAGTTGGCATTTTGAAACGTGAATGTAAAATTTAAGGCAGAGTTTAAATAATGAACCCGTAAGGTATGACGTAATGGACAACTTGCCTGAATTGCCAAATGATTCAGAGACCGAGCATTTGCGGTATTTGTTTTTAACTTACTAAGAAGAGTAGGTGTAAAAATAATGACGCTAATTAGCTGTTGTATATTGTTTAGAAACGCCATTAACAGCGAGGCTTTGTTTTCATAAAAACAAAGACCCAAATAATCAGAACAGTAGAAGAAAAGATGCTAATCATAGGGATTTGTTTAAGTGCTGTTTATAAAATGATGAATCATGGTAAAAAAATGCAAAACTTTGAAACATTGGTGGAAAAACTAGTACTTTTGCAAAATTTTTTTGCATATAACCGACTTTCTATGCAAAATTACCAAATTTTCCTTTGCATATAACCGATTTTTGCATATAAACGTTTTGCATATAAGCAGAGCAAAAAGACCTATTTTGATACGAATAGGTTTTGGATTTCCAAAATCTTTGCATATAAGCGATATTTTCGTATAAGCGACTTGCATTTAAGCGGCAGCGACTGTATTCTTTAAAAAATACGTCTTTATTCAATAATGTCAAGAATCTCGTCATCCTCGTCAACAAGAGAATCTGGAAACTGGCCATCACATTTACAAGAGAATCTGGAAACTAGTCGTAAGAAAGAAACTGATGTGTAAACATGATACAAGGAAGGAGGCTTGGCTGTACGATGAATTTGCAGTTGGTATTTACTTAACAAGAAACTTCGAAGAGCGAGAGCTCGTTGGACATATGCCCATTAAACTGTCATTTCTATTATGCAAATTTTTGACCCGGGATGGATCCTGATACTATCAGGGTCTTGATACGAACATCCATTGTTTAGCAGTAAAATTGCCAGAATGGATCTCGTCATTTGTGAAACCGTTAAAGGTTATTCTCACCAAACGTTTTGTTAATGACAAAATAATAAAACAGAATCGAAATTTTAAACTTAAATATGACGACGAGCAGTTTAAATATAAAACTAGAATTACATACCCGCAACAACCCCTCGCCCACCCTTCCAATATCTCTCTCAAGAATCCAAGTAACATTGATAATTTTTCAAAATTGTCAAAAAGACAAATCCTACATATTATAACTGGAAGAGGGTACGCGGTATAAGAAAAACACAACATTTGGACACTGTAACAAATTCTGTCGAGCATGTAAATATTGAAACACTTTTGTGTGACTCACCCAAGCATACGTGGGTGTGGTTGCATGGCGTTTTGTTCTTAGAGCTTTCGCTAGATTGACAGAGGCGAGAAACGTCAGACAGCGGGAAGGATGTTGAGAATAAAAATGAAACAAAATATCACTCGAGAATCCAAGTAACATGGATAATTTTCCAACTTGTCAGAAAAATTGTCCTTGCTATAACTGGAAGACGGAATGAAATAATAATAATAAAGATAATACAAAACACGCACAATTCGGCCTCTAATTAACAACCTACACAGCTTATATTTAAACTGCTTGTCATCATATTTATGATTAAAATTTCGATTAAGTTTTATTAAAACAAAGCGTTTAGTGAGAATAACCTTAAATGGTTTAACGAATGGTAAGAGATCCATTCTAACAAGTCTACTGCTAAACAATGGATGTTCGTATGAAGGCCCTGTATTAGTTGCGATTTTGAGGTATTTCGAGTCGTTTTCCGGTCAAAAGTTTCACTCATGTTGCTTTAAAGAAAGACTTTTTATTATATGGCCAGGCTTTTCGTCTTAAATTTGGATCATCCTGAAAGGTTACCGGTCGGCGATAATATTTGGTACATACCTATATATATATATATATATAGGTATGTACATGCGTATCTATCTTTATATATATATATATATAAAGATAGATACGCAATGTGAAAATTTTTCTCCCTAGTCACCACGCGTGTAAAAGGACTCCACGCACGTCGAGATTAGACTTGGCCTATTTAGGATATGTTTGCGTAGGATGATATTACTTCCGTTCGAAACCGCGCAGAATTTGCTAACTTGTATCTAGATCTATTTCATTCTTCTCTCGCGTTTGCGATGTAGTTTACTTCTCTAACAGCTTTACAGTATGAACTTTTGAATGAATTATGACTCTCTTTGCTAAGGGCATTCAACATTTGGGAAATAGGTGTTTCGAAAACTGCATTCTTCAAGCAATTTTATAGTATAAGATGAACGTCTATTGCGAGTGCGATACAATAGGAGTCGTTGCTTGTCAATTAAATTAGGTAGTGGCATCGTGGCCTCGGGGGCAAGGGGACCCAAGGCCCCCCCTAAGTCGATATTTGTCGGAAATTTTGACGTTGTCGGAAATTTTATGGCTGTCGGGAAAACTATACCATTCTGCCGACCAGTTATTTTACTGGAATGATCATCTATCCAACACAAAAGCTGATGCAAATGCCGTACCCAGAGTGTTATCTCTGACTGCTGTCTTTATTTCCTTGCCTTCCAAACACCGACTAGCGTTGAAAGGGTGTAGTCAGCAGCTTGGGGTTTGAGGTGCGAGCAAGATGCTCACGCAGTAATCACGAATCACAATGTATTTGTCGTGACTGACTGAATTATTCGCAGGAGGGTCATCACCTGGGGAAAGTTTGATTTAAAACACCAACAAAGTTTAAGCAAATTAAAACACAACAACTGTTCCTAGGAGTGACCATCATTATGTCACCTAAGTCAAAACGGGGAAACATTGAGTATCGAAAAGTGTCTAACTTAAAATTATGAAGGACAGACTGAATGCAGAACGAGAATTTAACTACATATGTTGATTATGATAAACTAGTCGATTTATATGCCACGTCACGTTTAGTAAAGAAAAGTTTACTAATTTAGAACATCAAACAGTATTTATACTGTCCAACCATTCCAATTTCGTCGGGATTATCCTGATCTTACTTGAAGATCCTGAACCCTAACCGATATGCCATCGGGATAGGAAAAATCCCGATTTTGACATCTGCTTTAAGGGACAACAAGCCTAGGAAGATATCTTCGTCAAATTCTCATAGTGCTTGCCGTTCAAGATCAAGGGGTTTGCATCTAGCCTTTCCTGCCATTATCCGAAAGTATCATGGATAAAATTAAAATGATTTCATCAGTGCAGCTACATATATTTTGAAGTGTTTTGAACCAGACATCCTTCGGAGAACAATTTAAAAAATGGCGCCAGTGGTAAACCGGTGGAGGAAATGAGTAGAACATTAATTAAACTGGTTACCTTTTAATAAGTCAGTAATTTCCGATTCCTCAAACTTCGTCTCAGTAAATACGTCCTAGTCTACGAAGTTACGATACTTTGTTTTTCATTACCAAGCAGTGTTTTTTTATAGAAAACAAGCACAAAATTACGATTCTCGTCTGGGATTGCTAGAAATGGTGTTTCAAGATAGCAAGATTTTAAAATTTACTAGGGGACCATGTCCCTAGACCTCCTCCTTAGTTAAAACTCAGTTTGGCGAGGTTTGTAAGGTTGGACAGTCTGAGTATAGCATATCGTAATAATATTGTACTAGTAGCCTGCCCTGACATGGAGAACTTGGAGTTAACAACTGTCCTAAATTGTCTAAGGATGGTAAACTGACGGTAAAAAAAGGATGTGCACTTAGTACCTTCCCTAAGTAATTCCTCGGGACCGTTTTATCAGGTTCCTCGTCAGTTTAGTAATTTATTTTCATGAAAATATATAACCTGTAACTCGGTTTGACTTTGTTGAAATATATTTATAATTCTTAAACTCATTTCTACTTTTTGAAGACATGTTTTGTGTGTATTTTCAATAAGGAAAATTTTCAGAAAATGTAAAAAGTTGCGTGGGAGACTAAAACTGATGTACAAGCCCGCGTAGGGGACTAAAACTGACGTCCAAAATTGGCCTCCATAGGCGGCCATCTTGGCTTCACATTTCATTGGTCAGTTAGCATTCCAGATATGGAAATCGAGTTCACTGTTTGTAGTTCATCCCAGTCCCTAAGCGATAAAACACGCAACCTGTTGTGAAAAACTTCACCCAAATTTCGGACTTTTTGATAGTTTTATTTTTTATCCTTAGTAAGTGGATGAAAATATCGGTAGGACTGCATATTTGTCAGAATTAACTGTCAATGAAAAGTGAAGGTTCAATACCGCTTTTCCCCACGCGTGTTTTTGACCTACATGGCTGCCCCATGTCGGTTTCGTTCAATCGTGAAGCCTGGTACTACGAGGTATCGTTCCAGTCTTTTTACAGTTCAATGGAAGTGATCCCAAAAAATTTTTCTGCTAGCGGGCTCAGCCTAAATAAACTTTTACAGACGAGCCTTCTGTCAAGGTATCATGGGTCAGTGGTATCCTTCATGAGAGAAAGGACCTCTAACAACGCCATCGTTTTTCGGACACTCGCTGTAGTTGATTTCTTACGAAAACCCGCAGTCTAGGTATATTATTGTGGTCAGTGTCTACGGATCGCCTTTACATTTGTACAGAACGAAGCTCATATTCTACAGAACAAACCTGTCCCTTATCAGCCACCGTAGATGACGAGGTCACGCTTAAAGCAAAAGGCACTCAGTTTTTATCGATATGTCAATAGTGTGAACTAGGTAACATAATGAAGGTAAAGTAACGTGACAACATGGAAATAACGAAATAGGAGAAAAACCTGATCTTTTTGTGTCGTAATGTTCATGTCCTTATGTCGTTATGTCGCTGGTGTTAACTTTAGCATTTGTAAAGCCGTTAAAGGTCATTCTCACCAAACGTATTAAAACAGAACTGAAAATTTTAAATGTACATATGACGACTAACAATTTATATAAATAAAAAAACTCCCAATTCTTCTTGATTTTATTTTGTGACCGAATTGTTCAGAGCTTTTCATTTTTTTATTTTCAATTGTTGTTTTGATTGCACTCACTCTCCCATTCATGACAGACAATTTGCTTATCAGAAGTTAAATTTTCGGGGTTTTGATGATTTTGAAAAACTATGAATATTACTTGAAAGGTGGGCGAGGGTTTGTTGCGTGCACGTGTTTCTAGTTATGACGTAATTTTCGGACCAATCACCTCGCGGGATTATCGATAATCACCTGTGTAATCTGTATAATTATAAAACTGTTATACAGTGAACTGCCTCCAAGACGGACACCTTTGGGACCGCTCTTACAGTCCATCTTAGAGAGGTGTCCATCTTAGGGATAGATGAAGCAATCTAACACCGCCCTTCACGATTAAAGTGAGTAAGCTTTGGTCATTCAGCCAAGGACGTAAATCCTGGGGGGGATCGGGGGACATATCCCCCCACTTTTTGGACAGAGGGGGATACATGTATAATTATCCCCCCCCCCACTTTTTGCAAAGTTCATGACAACTGAGGCCTAATTTCTGTTCCCTCGGCGCTTATGGTTTCATTTTTACCTTTACGATTTTCCGATATAACCTTTTTCAGCCCCAATTCTTACCTAGATATTGTTGGTTCGAATACGTGACAAATTATGAAAATTTGCCAAATTATTTTACAGTCCGATCGTTCTTCTTTGGACGCCATTTTGTAAACAATTAGAAATACTTTGTTTAGTCATACTATAACGTCTTTATTGCTGTTTGGAGGAAATGCATGGCTTCGTTTCGATTGAAAAATAAGGTATGAATGTTGTTCCAAAGAAACAATCTCAGAATGCCGGAAAAGGCATTTCATAAACATTAGATTTAAAAAAAAAAAACTACTTTCAGAGGGAATGCTTCCACATCACTTGGCCGGCTCCGTCCACCCCACTTTTAGGAAGCGATTGTCGCCCTTGCACTCAGCGTCAGTCTTTCCGCCGCGAGAGAACGATCCTGACATTTGGAGTGAAAGTCATTCAATGTAAGTCAGGTAGTTAACCACTCGATTTAGAATTTGTTAATTTTTGGAACCAAAGTCATCTTTGTTATTGTGACATACTAAAATTTTGTTACCCGAATCTGTTGATCAGGCCGATCTGTCCGCTCTGAGAGGTATTTTGAACGTTTTTCCGCTTGACTAGTGTCCGTTGTCCGTCTTGGAAAGAGTTTAATTAATGGTAAAATAATGTATAAACAGCCGGGACCAAACGCGGTGTCCATCTTCTTAAGGAGGTGACCATCTTAGAGACGTGTCCGTTGAGAGAGTTCACTGTAATAGAGTTCGAAATAAGTTCGATAAGGACATCTGCTCACGCATGCGCTGAAGCCATGTTTTTAAAACACTTTTTTAGCAGACCCCGCAGTCCAGTTACATTACCGACGCCATTTTGATTGCAAGGCGAAGGGTAGACAATGGATTTCCCATTCAAGGGTGCTAATTTTCAACAGTTTATTATAGAAAGGTATGGCACAATCGAAAATCTCTTGAGTGAGGCTAAGAATGGGTGTACTGGTGCACAAGCAGACCTTGGTTGGGCTCATTCTGAGGGTGTTGGCAATTTGGTGACGAAGGACACCGTGAAAGCAATTGGATGGTTAAACGCTGCGGTTGAAAATGGCTGTAATTTTCCTTCCGTCCTTGGAAAACTTGGTCAATTATTAGATCGAGAAGGAACACCTCAACACCAGCTGAAAGCGTACGAACTGTACCACAGGGCAGCAGAACTGGGCTCACCTCAGTCACAACTCAATTTAGCCGAAATGTATCGTTGTGGGGTAGAAGGAGTTTTAAACGAAGATATCAAAGAAGCATTTAAGTGGTATAAAAGAGCCGCCGATGAAGACATATTTGATCCTGATACAGATATCGGGGGAGTCCATCGTCTTATTGCCGGAACGGTAAAAAAACTGTACAATGCTGGAAGTGGTACAAAACAAATTGCTCTGAAGTGTTTGTACAAGTACTATCTCGAGGGTGATTGCCCAGAGGGCTGTCCACAACCAACCAAAGCGGTTTACTATCTGAACAGAGCTGCTGAACTTGGAGATGTTGAGGCACAACGCCAACTTGGAGAAATATATTTCACTGGAAGTTGTGAGCAAATCAAAGACTTTGCTAAGGCAAAAAGGTGGTTAGGAAAAGCCTCTACAAATGGCGATGTCGCAGCTAAACAGGTTTGTAGATTTAAGTTTAGTATTACATTTAAATTAAATACTTCGGGGCTAAGCTTCGCTTTTAACTATTCTGCAGAGTCAAATAATGCTTTGTCCACATACACTGTCCTTGGCTGGCAGGGGAAAAAATCATAGCTTTAGCTGCAGCTGCGGTGAGAAAAGAGTTAAATGATCAATTTGCGTAATGAGAGTTGTACCAACTTTCTATACAAAATTTTTAATTACTGTAAGGTTGAAAAAAAAAAAAAACGAGAGGACGGAGGGAGCTAGTCAGTTATTAAGATCTTCCTACCCTTTTGATTTTTTCTGCAGGAAACACTGCTGAAATAATGGTTAGAAATTACATGAAACAACTATCAAAGTTGATCTCAATGACTGCTATTTTCAAATTTGATCAATTGCATTTTCTTGTTCAACTTCCTCACTTAGGTAGTTTTGTACAGACCAAGAATCTCATGCTAATCAATGCATTCAAATCATATTATGTGGGGAAATAATGGTATTATATTGACCCAAATATATAGCAACATAATGTAATAATATTAATAAATGCAGGATCTTTGTGATATTACTCAGACCAAGACCTATTAAAGAAAGCTGAATACATAATTTTTATATTGTTTGCAGTCATCAACAAGCTTAAGCACACCAACATATTGACAAACCTGAATGTCAGTTGAACTATTACTGATTATTGATACATGGTAAACTGATCCTGCAACCTCAGACAATTGAGCTGTAAGATTGAAATGTGAATTTAGTTGTATGAACAAACTGGCTGATGAATTAAACATTTGGTCTAAGAAACTGGTTTGGTCAGAAATTGTCCAAAAAAGCATTCCTTCCAGATTTTGTGGCAGGAACTTCTGATGCCTGATTAGCATAGAGGAGTAACAGGGGGAAAGTGAATAAAAGTAAGAATTTGGTCATACACTATTTTAAAGTATAGAAATTCAATAATTCCTTCAGCCAAACCTGAAATTATCTGTTTACCTATTGGACATTGGTTTTTGTTTCTAGTTTAGAAAATAGATTTCTGAAAAACCTTGATACCTTTATTTTTACACTGGACAACTATATCAGCTACCTGAGCTGTTCTCCCAAGAGGTCCAGTAAGGGCCACCCCTCATGGGTCCAGTGTTACTACAGGAGCACACTGGAGTGCCCACAGAAAACCTGTGGTGCTTGGTAAAGTTAAATTGGACAACACCCTTCTCACATGTGACTAAGGTAACTTTAATCAGATAGCTGCACAAAGCTGGAAATGAACCCTAGTCACAGTGGTGAGAGACATGTGCACTACCACTGTGCCACCAGCACCCCCACTATAATAAACAGTTCCCCCACTTTCATAAACAAACTAAAATAGTTCAGCTTCCAATCAAATTTTTGGGAGCTTCTCCTCCAATTTTTTGCTGTAGTGGTGAGAAATGTGACATTTGAGACCAAAATGATCACAGAAGTCCATCTAATCCATAGGCGACAAACAGGCAGCTAGTAACTCTGATCTTTAAACTCAGGTACAGGTAATTGTTGGCAGGTGGTTTACCTTTTGCCATGAATTGTGTATATTTTCATGATGTTTTGCATTTAATTCATACAGTAACTAGTATCTATTACAAAACAGTTTTACAAATTTATGTATTAATAAAGTATTGTTAATTTCCACATTTCTTATCAAATGTGAATGGGTGTTACTAAACACAATTAACTAATATTAATATTCTGAGGCTCTTCTGTTATTTTTGCTGCAAACATAAAATCCTGTATTCAAGACTTTCAATGGCTTTTGATATTTCTTGAAATATGGTAAGATGATAGAAGGAAGAAAAAGAGATGGCTGTGATGCAAGTGGGAATAAAAGGCTCAATGTTGGGGTTAAGAAGCATACCTTGCCAGAAAATTTTAACATTTCTGGTGTTCTATTCTGCTATCTAGTTTATTGTTCAAAATGATTTTTGCCACCTAAAGCTATTCAAAACTTAGTCTATCAGAGCTGAAAATGTACAGAACAGCTGTGATCAAGTGCAGGAACTGACCTGCACTGATCTATTTGAATGGAATAGGTGCGTTTAAAGAAAAGTTTGATTGATTTTCAATATGTTAAATTAAAATCTCCAAGCAAAAACATCAGTCTTGTCTTGTAATGACAAAATACAGTAATAGGCTGTGTATCTAAGGTTATGCTGGAGCTGTAGCAGTTGATGATTTACACTTTATTTTGATAGCCCAATGCATTATAAGAATTTCTGAAAAGTACGTGATGGAAACTTTAGTTGAGGTAAAGAATTTGGAAAACTTTTGCATATGCTTTTAATCCTATTGTCAATTGACCTCAAAACAATTACAGATGTTCATTTTTCTACCATGTCACCTTAATCAAAAATGTTTGTCTAGAATCCTACGCAATTATATAGGAGTTTATTGATTGTCTGTCCATAAAAATCTATAAACATTAGTCTGCAGAAGTAGATCTACCTATACGTTTCTACATGCAGATCCACCAAGAGCTCTCAGCATCCTTTCAAATTCATCAACAATTATTCCGTGGAGTAACTTAATTTAGAGGGCAATATCTTCACAAGATTCACATGAACAATTTATTATTGATGGGTGACAACGTTGTTATGAGACAATTTTGCCGGTGACGTTTTGCGCATGTGAAATATTGTTAATTTATGCATGACACCTACGATTTTCCTAGAGATTTTGAGCGAAAATTTTACGTCAAAGATCTGTTAACTCCAATTTACAAGCGAGTAACTGAAGGGGCCTACATATGCCTCGTCAAGTATTTATAGCTATGAACTAGCGTTCCTATGGACTATTGTCGATTTTTTTCTGTTGAACGCCAGTCGATTGTATTCTGCACTGTAATTCATTCCGCAAATCGTGAGCCAAATGGATGTTCAAATATGGCGAGGAGATAAAGGATTTCATGAAACAAAAGTCGATATTATCAGGTGAGTTGCTTTATCAAACCTTTTGATATGTCATTTATAAGTAATTTATCTCTGCCTTCCATACACTGGACAACACAGCTCCCAAATACGCACACGGATTCGTAAGCTGTGCTCTAGTGCCTTTCCGTACATTAGTCTTCATTTTGTCTACCGTCCTCTCTTCACTTGGCTCATTTTTTACCATTTAAGCACAGAATTCCCAAGAATCTGAGATGTCGTGTTGTTTATCAATTTCAGTGTCAACGTTATAGTACGTTGTATATCGGCCAAACGTGCCGACTTCTACATGCAAGAATCTCTGATCACTTGGGAATTTCTGCCCTTACTGCAAAAAAGCGTGTCAATCCATCTCTCACTAGCATTTTATCCCACCACTATGACACCGGACACTCTGTTTCACCCGACGACTTCACCATTTTGTCTTCTTTATCTTCAAGTTCCAACTCAGGGAAAGTTCTTAACTCGCAAGTTTAATCCATCCCTTAATGGTAACATGGGCTCCTTTCCTCTTACTCTCTTTTAAAACTTACATCTCTCCCATGTTCCTTTTTCTTTCTTTTTATTCCCTCGTAATATCCTGTCTCTCCACCTTTCTTTTGTCTTTATTCCGCACTTCCTCTCACATGTCAATATCCTGTAAATATCAAATAACACTAATCGTTGTAGTCCTATATATTTAAATATTTTCATTCCTTCTCTGATGATGTTGCGTGACGCAACAAAACGTTGGAAACAACAAAAGCTTTTGTCTTTACTTCGTATTTTTTGCTGGGCTCTTCTGTTCATCTTACGCATAAGATTTCCGCTGGAACTGCAATCGCTCAAATCTTTTTTAGAGTAATTTATATAATTGTAATTACTTTATAATTAATTTTGTTGTGTCAGTTGAAAACCTCCCAGCCAAATACTGAAGGTAATGAGCAAAGGAGAATTTTTTTAAAATCAAGAAGAGTTAAGCCCTGATTACATGAGATGAGCTGGCTTGCCTACCTACCAAACAATGATAAACCCACTAAAGAAAACAAAATGATTACATGGGAATGAACCACCCCGTTTACCAGGCAGCTCGGTAAACGTTACTTGTACACCTCAGGGCCTGTACTTTTATCACCACTTTTAAATGTGATTTGAAAACACATCTTTTTAAATTCGCATTTTATTAATTAGTCTTATTAACTGTTTGTGAACATTTTTTAGGATTTTTACTGTATAGTAATTGTAAAGTGCATTTGGACTTTGATAGGAAAATACGCTATATAAATTTTAATTATTATTGTTATTATTATTGATAATCAAAATGAATGAGCCTGGTAACTGGGCTAGTTTAATGTCAGAGAGCATGCGCACATAGTAAATTCAAACGACAATCCAGCTCGGCAAGCGAGCCAGTTTACTTCATGTCATATCAAAACATAATTGTTCCCGGCTACAGGGCTAGCTAGTGAGTCGGAATAGCTGGCCTTCATATAGTCAAGGTCTAAGTGTGTTTGATTACACTTGCATTTTGTTTAAGAGATGTTGAGCTGGGAGCGGCCCTGGCTGTTAAAACCTACAACGCTATCCAACTGAAATAATTGTCTTAGCCAATTATTTATTGCAATTATTAATTTGCTTACATGTTTCTTATTTTTGCAGTTATTGTTGCAACAGAAACAAAATATGACCGCGGGAAAAATCAAATTAACAATTGCCCAGCCACTCTATACAGACTCAAAAACATCTTAAAGACAAGCCTTGAGAAAAAAAGTGCCATTAAACATTTAACAGAAGTAGTTATATACTATGTCTTCAACTAATTTAAATGAGTAACATTGGGAAAACTCTTTGCTGGACTTGCAACAGTTGTTGAAGGTGTGAAAGTTAAATTATTTGTAGTATTTTTATGATGAACTTGTAAAATATGCATTTGCGTAACTTAATTATTCAAACATAAGTTTCAAATTGTATTCAAAATTAAACCACTGTCGAAAAAAATCTGCCAGTGTATTACCTTATACTCTACACCTTCTTCCTATAAGTCTGATGTGATTATGGGGTGCTGGTGGCACAGTGGTAGTGCACGTGTCTCGCACCACTGTGACTAGGGTTCGATTCCGGCTCCGTGCAGTTGTCTGATTAAAGTTACCTTGGTCATGTGTGAGAAGAGCGTTGCCCAGTTTGTCTCTGCCAAGCATCGCAGATTTTCTCTGGGTACTCCGGTTTCCTCCTGTACTGACACTGGACCCATGAGGGGTGGCCCTTACCGGACCTCTAGGGAGAACAGTTTAGGTAGCTGATAGGGTTATCCAGTATAAATCTAGGCACTTTACCTTTATAGTAAACATATTTACTTGTTTTTATTACTGATTAAACGAATTTTCCTTTTTTGTGACATGTCATTTTTGACAGAAAAGACCAAATTCCTACTAATTCACGACTTCTTACTGCACCTCATGAAGTTAAGATTGGTATGCCTAGGACTTTTATGTGTATGTTTGCATGTATATGTATCAATTTCCTTAGAATACTTTCTTGTGTGATGTCATATAAACAGTTCACCTTTGGTTACAGTTTAGTAGGCTGTCATATTTTCTAATAACAGTGGCCCAGCTATAAATGTTTTAAGAAGCCTGCTCCTCTATCAGTATGGAATTGGAATTTAAATAGAAATTAAAGTTGTTTCAATACCACGTACGCTAAAATCGTATTTGACAAATCTATAAAATTTTAACTGAGGTATCTTCAGGTAGCCCTTATAATCTAAAGCAATTTCTATAGATCAGCAGCAGGATGTGTTGGAATTTTCATAGATTGCCCACAGGTTGCGGCTGTACCATAAAATGTTGGAAAACCCATAGAATTGTAATAGTCAGAGGTTTTATAGGTCACCCATGAAACCCATTGGAATTTCTATCGATCACCTCCAGGATCTACAAGAATTTCAATTATCCATAGGCTCTCAATGTACCATAAGGTCTTCTTGCTATGTCTTGACAATTCAGGTTTCTTTCGTTCACGTATAAAATCTGAGAAATTCTGAATTTTGCTTGTTGGAGGTTCAGTTGATTACCCATGTAAAGTGCTCCAAGTGCCTAAGCAAACCAGCAGGTATCTCGGTAAGATCTTACTGGTTGGTCAATAAAGTATTCTATCGATAGCAGGGGCGGATCAATGCTCATCTGATAGGAGGGGTGCAGATTTCCCTGGGAGTAGTCTATAAAGTCCGGATTCTAGCGCATTTTAAAATTTAATCAAAATTTTCAAACAGCTTCGCTGACATGTTGTCGCGGGGGAATTACCGGACTAACATTTTTTCAAATTCCAAACATTCCATACATGCTCAACTCCCTAACAACTAGCCTCGCTCGATGTCAACAAAAAACTATTTTCGGATTCGTCGGTTGTTAGGGATATCTGGAATGTATGGAATGTGGGGAACAGCGTCGCAACAAAAAGCGGGGGAATTACCTTTTTTGACAGCACCGCAGGTGCGCGCGAAGCGGTTTTAAGGAAACAACCTAGCTGATAAAGTATTTTACGGTTTAAATCCAAATATATTCTCATAAGTGTCTATCATTTCATTCATGTAATGACCATATGCAAGTGTATCTATTTTGTTTTCAAGTATGTTTCGTTTGTCATCTTTATATGACAAAGCAATCTTTTCAACACTTTCTGTATACAACTCATGGTTTCTATGCCTTATCAAATTCATTTTTCTTATTTGTTCTTCTCCATAAAATAAACAATCTTTGTAATTTTGGAATGTTATTTCTTTTTTAATTACATTTTTCTTAACACCTTTACATTTTTTTTCTTCTTTTCCTTCATTGTCTTTGCCGTTTCCACACATTTTGTAAGCATATAATTTTGCTCTCAAACCAACAAATTCTTCTATTTGTTTTCCACCACATTCATCTTTCATCATTCCAATAACCTCTTTGTTTAATCCAGTTTTTATTCCACTTTTATGATCTTTTAAGTAATTACTTGTATCAAACATTTTTTCTACATCTGGAGAAATATCTTTATAAAAATCATCAGTTTTAATTTCATACATTAAACTATCTGTATCGGTAAATAATAATGATGCATTTTCATCATATTTTTTCTTAATATAATTATAATGAAAATCATACATTAAAGTTTTACTAAGATCTAATATACTCATTCCTAAATATATTGGTTTATTCAACATAATTTTAGTCTTATATTTATGTATTGCAATTAAATTTTCAGAAAATATCGTTCTACTTTTAAAATTACTTTTTGAAAATAATTTTAATGCTTTTTCTTGTCTATTTACCAATTGTATATCAACTCTATTTCTTACATTTTCCATGGTTTTCCCAAACACAGAATTATTCATCAATTTGAAAAAATCTTTTTCAAAATCATTTTTTGCATTTGTTCTCAAATTTGTGTTCAAATCAATATATTGTTTCATAAAATCTTCTTCGTAAAATTTTACTCCTTTATGAATTTGAGTGATTTTTAATCCTAATTTTTCATACAATTTTAAATTTTCGCAATGCAAAACATATTTTTCTTTATTATTTAAATTTGGGATCAGTTTTTCAACTTGCCCAATTTTTAATCTTTCTGGAGCGAGTGGATATTCATTATGTGAATCATGTAAATTTTCTGGATATTCTAAATCAACTTCCAAAATGCAACTTCCGCTGTTTCTCCAATTTTCTAACTCGTTTTTATTCATCCATTTGAAATCTCTAACAGGTAGTTTTTTACTCATTGCCCAACCATATAAATTATTAGCATCCAAATATGGTAGATAAACACTATCTTCTTTAGGGTTGTATTTGTTACCCATATATTTGTTATTTGCTTTTGCATATCTTTTTACAATAGTTGAAATTCCACCTCTTATTCTATTTTCTACCATAAGATACATTTGAGGATCAGATAATAGATCCAATTCAATTTTTGTAATTTTTAACATTGCATCCCATGCTAATCCAGGTGAAGTATAATACCAAGCAGGATCTAATTTATAATTTTCTTTACAAACTTTTCTAAATTTTTCAAATACATCAGCTAAAAGCATCACATCAGTTTTTAAATATAAATCATGATATTGTCTCATATTTTTAATATTAAATTTATTCCAAACATTTTTTGCATGTTCATAATCTTCATCACTTATATTTTCATCATTTAATTTGGAATAAAAACATTCTTTATCAGGTAATTTTTCTTCTTTTAATTTTTGAATACTATCAAACCAATCATATGGAAAAACACCTTTTCTAGTTAATAAGTGTTTTTGTTCTTCATTTTTATAAAATTTATTTAACATATTTAATTCATTTTTATCTAAATTATTAACTAAATTTGATAAACTAGTTTGCATAAATTTAAAACTATCAATAAATCTAATTTGTTTTTTAACATTAATAATTTCTTTGATTTTATATTTTATATTTATGTCTTTGCTGGTTTTTAGTAATTCTTCACATTCAATTATATTTTCTTTTAGTTTACTTTTAAGTTGTTTTTCTGTTACTATTTGTGGTTTTACAAATTTATCAACTATTATGTCTTTAGTAAATGAAATATATTTTTCTTCTGTGTTTGGTATACAATTTATTTCACCTTCTGAAGCACTAATATTTTTTATAAACAAATGACTGTCATAGTTTTGTAAATTATGAAATATAACTGGAATAAATTTTGGTTTTTTCATTTTTGAATTACAACTAACACAAGCAGCTCCACGATATTTTCCTGTGTAATGACAATGATCGCGAACTTTGTTCGCGGCAGCGTTGCTTTGCGACGCTTGAACTTTTTCTATATAGTTTAGTTTGTTTTTGTCTTTGTCGTTTTCATTGTTTTCTTTTTTAGTAAATTCAATTCCACAAGCATAACAATTTTCAGCTAATCTAAAATCTACTTTATCCTTTTCACTTAATATTATCTTTTTTGGAAATTTAAATTTCTCATGTATTTTTTTAATATCATTTTCTAAACTTTCTACAAATTTTAAAGAAATATCAAAATCTTCACCTGGTTTTTTACTACATTTTACTAATTTTGGTTTATATAAATTATCATCAAAACATTTTATCAAATAACAATATCCAGATGGTTCATGTTTTTGAAATTGTTTTGTATTATCGCCAATATTTTTATCCTCACATTTTAAATTACATTCAAAATCTGCATAAATTACAAATGGTACATCATGCATTTTTTGATAATTTTTAAAATATAATTTTTCTCCTTCATTTGGATAAACAGTTTTTCCACATTCATATTTTGAGCAATATTCTAAGTGATTTTTAAGAGTTTGTTCAGTTCTAAAATGTTGTAAACAATAATTACAAACAAGTATTTTTTCTTTACTTTTATTGACTTGGTTTGAAAATAATCTACTCATATTTTTAATTAAACAATAATGTTTTTCCCCATTTTCATTAGTTATTAATAATATATTTACATGTTTGTTACCCAGACCGGGGGAGTTTAATTTACTTACTCTCAAAGGAAAAATTTCATGATTTTTTCGCATTTTGCTGGGTCCAAACCTTTTTTCTTCATTATATCCAAATAAATTAATTGCAATGTTATTATTTTTTTCAAATTTATCAATATCTGAAAATCCACATGGAAAATTAATATCTTTAACATTAAAACCTTCAGCTTTCTTTTTAAAAATTTTTGTAATTCTTCCAGGATCTTTTAAATTAGGAGTAGTTTTCAAAAGTTCACTTATTACAATACACCATAATAAACATTTTTGATCCTCATTTTGTGGATTGATAATTGCTTTTTTATTTTTTAAAAACTCTGGAGTAGGAATATAAGATGATGCAAGTAATCGTTTAATTTCATTAATATTAAGAATTATTTTCAAACCTTTGTGAAATTTCCATAAACTTGAATTTTTTAAGAATTCTTCAAAACTCAAAATAATTTTTTGTGTCATTTTTTCATATATTTCTTCAAAATTACTTCCATCAAAAATTTCTTCGTAGTAACTATGAAAATGAGCATTATCTGTAGTTTCTTCTCCTGTTGCAGGATTTGTTTTTTTCATTAAACACACAAGAGTTATTTGTTGTTTTGTGCTTGGATATTTTTTGAATTTTTTAATTACCAATGGTTTTATTTTTTTCAAGAGACTCAAAGGATCATATAAAGATAATCCTACTTCTTTCAGATCAATTTCATATCTTTTTGTTACTTTCAAAGCATGTTTGTCTAATTTAAATTTAATTTCTTGTTCAGGTAGTTTTAAATCTTTTAAATCTTCTAAATATGATTTTGAAACACCGGTAGAGCCGTCCTTCGGGTTTCGCGTCGCTTGATGTGAACTAAATGGATCAAAATCATAAATAGATGTTTTATTTTTTTGTTGTCTTGGTTTTATATATTGAGTTGGTCTTAAAGGTGTTTGTAAATTTTTTTCTGTAATTGGTTTGTCTAAAATTGATGAAGAAATTTCTTGATTTTTTCTTGGTCTTCCTCTATTTCTAACAAAAATTCGTTCATTTTGTCTTTTTTCTGGAGGTAATGTTACTGGTCTTCCTCTATTTTCCCGTCTTGGTCCTACAAAAGAACCAAAAGGATATTTTCTTGGTCTTCCACGACCACGTTTTGAATTATTTGAATGTTCATTTGTATTCATTCTTTATTTATATATATATTTTTTTAAAAGATATTCATATTTTTATATTTGGTCACGTGATTAAATTTAAAAAAAATTATGAATGATTGCTCAATCTTAGTAAAAACAAAAATATTAAA
The DNA here is from genome assembly GCA_030142905.1 of Heliopora coerulea. Taxonomy (NCBI): domain Eukaryota; kingdom Metazoa; phylum Cnidaria; class Anthozoa; order Scleralcyonacea; family Helioporidae; genus Heliopora; species Heliopora coerulea. Next base: position 67,174 of record JASJOG010000598.1, on the reverse strand, counting down.
TAATGGGGGTTCTATTTTTGGTTGAGGTTTTAAAATAAGATGATAATCCATATAAATTTTTTCATCATTCTGGTAATCAACTTCAAAATCAGAAAAATAACAATCTTTTTTTTTATAATTTATTGTAAATTCAGTATGTGGTAATATTTCTTCTCCGCTAAGTTTAATAATTTCTTTGATAAAAGTATTATACATATTACTTTTTGTATATTTATAATTTTTTGGTACAAGTATTTCAACAATTGTTGATGACATCTCTTTTTTTATTATATATAAATTTTCCTTTAAACAAAAAAATTTTAAAAAAAAAAAGCTTTCAGTTCAACAGTCATAAAAAACTAAAAATGATTCATCATTGAATTTCAAATATTTTTTATTATTAATTCTATATTTTATACTTTCTGGATTCATATTAAAATTTTTTGAAGCAGATCTAAGACTTTCAAATTTTTTTTTTCACCTGTTTCACTATTTATAACCACCACTGGAATTGGTTTTCTCAATTTTTCTCTATATTCTTCAAATTTTTCATTAGGTTTTGTAATTTCAAATCCTAAAATTTCTTCAAGTTGGTTTTTATTATATTTTCTATAATATTTTATTTTTCTTTCTTTTGCAATATTCCACAATTGGTAATATGTTAGATTTTGTTCCATTTATTTAAGATATTTTTTTTTTTTTAAAGAAATTTTTTTTTAAAGATTTAAGATAATAATATAAAAAAAATTAAAATTTGGAATTTTAAACGCTTTAATCTTGTAAAATTTCTCTAATTTATTTTCTAAACTTTGTAAAGTTTTGAAAATTTCTGTTTCATCACAATAAAAATTAAATACATATAAATAATAAATTAAAAAATCATAATGAAATTTTATAGCTATTTTGTATAAATTATATACATTGTAATCATTTAAAAAATTATTATATTTTGATTTATCAATTTTTTTAGTTTTAAAATAATCTAATATAAATTTAAAAATACTATTATTATTGTTCATTTATTTTTTTAATTTTTTTACAAAAATTTGTAAAAAACATAACCAGTTCCAAGACCTATAATTGAAAAACTTATCATTTTATATTCTTTCATTTCATCAGAAGGTTTATAATAATCTTCTAATTTTGGAGGTTCCCTGTCATCTTCTTCATTTGCTTCTTCTTTTAAATATTTATAACGATTATTTATATCAGCAAGATTTTTCAAAGACATGTTTGTCTTATTTATATCTGCATTTGCATCAGATAATTGTTGTCTTAATTTTTCAATTTCTTGTTTTCTTTTTACTTGATCTTCATACCATTTTTCTTTCGCTTCACTCAATTTTTCCATTGCCTCATTATGTCTTTTTATCTCTTTTTCATATCCAGAATGATTTAATTTTGAAAATAAAAATCCAGCACCTGCAAAAGCAACTGCATTAAATAATCCACCAACTACTGTTTCCATTTATTTTCATATTTTTCTATTTTTTCTATTTTATGACTTGAAAGGATCCGTAGGAATCCATTTTTTATCTTGTGCATATTTAACTGCAAGTGATGATAATCCAACAGCTGCTGCTAGTTTTAAAGTAGGAACTAAACTAGATGGAGTTGATAAACCATCACTAATTACTTTTCTAGTTATCATTCCAACACCAACAGCACCCAATGTAATTATTGTAGAATCATATAATTCATTCATAACTTCTTTTCTATTCATTTCACCCATTTATTTATACATATAAAAAATTTTTTGTAAAATTTTTTTTGTAAAATTTGCAGCTTCGCTCCGTGAAGCGGTGAGAGCCTTCGGCTCGATGCTGAGACCTATGGTCGATCACAGGTTTTCTATACATGACCGAGAATCGAGCGGATCGGTTTGCCGTCGCTGTGCTCCGGTCGCCGCTGACGCGGTCTGCGTAGTTGATGGCTGCACCTTTGATGATGAGTCCGAAGGACGATTGCATTTAGTAATTTCAAATTCATTATTTATTGTTTTAACTTTTTTGTCTTTGCGTTCACGGTCGTTTTGGATTTCGCGTTCGCCGCGTTCAAGTTCACTACGTTTGTCACTTTTATACGCATAATATAAACCTCCAAGTGCGGCAACAATTGTCACACCACCAACAATATACCTAAAATCTACATAACCTGAAAGGTTCGCTAAGCTTCTGTCGTCGCGGTCAGCCACTTCTAGGTCAACCGCTTCACGTTGTCTTGCTTTTCTTTCTTTTGCTTCTTTTGAAATTTTTGCTAATTTTTTTCCCAATTCAACTTTTCTTGGGTCTTTTGTTCTTTCAGTTTTGTTAGATTTTTCAACTGCTGTTACTTTTTCATTACTTGATTGTTTACTCGTTTCACTCATTTATTTTTAATTTTATTTTTTTTATTTAAAATTTATTCAAACAGCGAAGCTGAACGCAAGCGTTATTTAAAAGTTATTTATGAATAAAACTAAATAAAAGTTAAATAAAACCCAAGTAAATTTTAAATAAAACAAATTTTATTCAAAGTTATTCAAAATTTATTCAAAAGTTATTCAAACAGCGGAGCTGAGCGCAAGCGTTATTTAAAATTTATTCAAAAGTTATTTATGAATAAAACTAAAAAGTTAAATAAAACCCAAGTAAATTTTAAATAAAACAAATGTTATTCAAAGTTATTTAAAATTTATTCAAACAGCGGAGCTGAACGCAAGTGTTATTTAAAATTTATTCAAACAGCGGAGCTGAATGCAAGCGTTATTTAAAATTTATTTAGTTATATATTTTAATATTTCATCTTCATCAAAATCAACACTATATTTTTTACAAAGAAGATAATGATTTAAAACAATTTCTGGATATTTCATTTTTCTTGTTGAAACATATACATATAATATTTCTCCATCCATTTTTCCGTGGTCTTTATTTTTTGATCCAAGATAAAATTTCATATTTGGAGTGTGATACTTTCTAGCGCTTGTATAAAAAGAAACAATTTCTTTTCCATTCACATAAAGATTTCCTTTTTTGACACCGCGGAGATTACCTTGATCCCAATGAACAGAAAGACATATTAATTTGTTTATTTGAGTTGCATTTGCTTTCAATTGCCATCTGTCATTTGAAATTGAATACACGGATGAATTTGTGATATATAATAATGAATTACGATAAGAAATACCAAAATTAGAAGGATCTGGTTGACTTAATGTTTCATTATCTATGATTTTAAACAATGACACCTCATTGTTAGACGAATTTAATGATTTTAAACCATATACAAAGTAAAAATTCAAGTATTGATAATTTAAAATATTTTCTTCAGCATTTAAATGTAAATTGTTGGTGTTTAACCCAGGGTATTGAATGCAATAAAAATTGTTGTTAATTGTTGATTTTTTAAAAAGTGGTTGTTTATTTGTATCATCTTGTTTGAAATTCCAATCGTTTTTTCTTGACAAATTCAAAAGTTTTTCAACCTTTTTATCAATTCCACCGTTCCCGGCGTATTCAATATAATTAACATCATCTTTCACTTCAAAAATTCCCAAATCATCCATTTGTAAATTATAAATATTTGCAATTGTATTTGGTGTCACATCATTTCTCAAAGCTTTAGCTTTGTCGTCAACATATTTTTTATTCACAACATGTTGATTGGAAGATGGAGTATAATTTGCTGCATGAAGAATATTATGATTTCCCATATCCAAATCTCCAGACATTGTACCTCCAGTTAAAGATAATTTTTTATCAAATTCATTTAATAATAATTTTTTTTTCATTTTGTTTTTTTGAACTAAAATCATCATCAAATATAATACTCATTTATTTTAAAACATTTCATGATAACAAAATTATTTATATACTTATTGGATCATGATCAACATTGTATAAATTACAAAGAACATAATGATAAAACAAAATTTCTTTTTCTGTCATTTTTTCATGTTTTAAAATTGAAAAGAAAGATATTGATCCATCAAAAGGTGAATTTGTAGCGTCTTTTATATCTCCAATTGTTAAATTTGTACTTCCTGGAACAGTTTTGGGTGTAAAAGATGTTAACTTTTTTCCATTACAATAAACAAAACTTTCATTATCAATTGGTGTTGTATACATATCCCAATGAATACTCAAACATATCCATTTATTTAGAGTTCCAGCATTTGCTTTTGTTTGAAAAGGAGCAAGTGGTGATTTATGATTTACATTATTTGAACCAATACCAAAGTAATCAGCACTATCTCCAGAAATAATTAATTCTCTTGTAGTTGGATTTGCAAAACATACAAATTTATCCCATCCTCCATTATCATGTCCAAAAATTCCTCCTTTTAACAAATCACTTCCAGATGAAGGAACAGAATTCAATTTATAAACAACAAAAACATTTATAATATCTTTTTTTGCTGATATTGGATTAATGTTGGAACCTGAAACCATCCTTGAAGAAGTACCGTTAAATTTTAAAAAATATTTATTATTTTCTTTTTCATTTTCTAAACACAAGGAAGGTTGAATACTTTTTGTTGTTTGTTTAAAATTTTTTCCTTCAATTCCATAATCAATTATTTCTTTCACTTTTCCTCCATTTCTTTCAAACAACAAATCATAAATTGAATTATATTCAATGAAGTATAAATTATGAAATTTCAAAGAAAAATTATCTTTCAAAATTGAAAAACCAACATCCTTTTTAATAATGTTTAAACTATCATAAATATGATCGTTGACGTATTTCTTCCTCGCTAAATGTGCATTTTCTGTTGGGTCAACTGATGTTATTATATGATTTGAACCCATGTTAATGTCTCCTGTCATATTCCCTCCTGTAGTGGATAACTTTTTTATTAAATTAGATTCATGTTTGTTTTCATATCCATAGAATAAACTCATTTATTTTATAATAACAAAATTATTTAATTTTGACTTCCAATAAAACATTTCCTATATAAGAAGAATTATTTCCTTCCACTTTGAATTTTATTTCATTATAAATTCCATTTGATAATTTAACCCCTCCCGTTCCTTTGTCTTCGGAGGAAGGATAAATTCTAGAAATACTACCTTTTAGTGTTTGTTGTGTTGTTATCGGAATTTGTATAAGAATGTCACTTTTTTTTCCATTTACAAAATTTTTACTTTTGTCAATCATGTTACAACTTATGTTTACATATTCCAAATTATTGTTGATATTTACCTGATTGTCACTTTCAGTTAATGTATTTGGAGATATAACTTTATTAACAGGAAATCCTAGTATGGGTGCAAATGTTTGTAAATTTAATTCTTTATCGGATTTTATTGTACATTTTCCTGAAAAATCAATTTGCCCCAGTTCTATTTTTCCAACATTTTCAAATTCTGTTTTTAAAATATTAAATGTATAATACCCATCTTTGAATCCAATTTTTGTATTATTATATGTATAATGATGAATATTTGCATCCAAATTATTATAATTCCAAAAAATACTTATAGATTTTACAAAAATCTCTGAACAACTGTTTAATATTATTGGTTCATCTAATGTGATTGTTTTTTCATAACCGTCACCGGTTTCATTTTTTGACCCTTTGGGTATAAAAATTTTTAAAGATATTGTCATTTATTTTATAATATATATTTTGAAATTAAAACTCCTCCAACTATTGAAAAAGATAAAATCCATAAATTTTCACTTAACGCAATGGGTGTTTTTGAAATGTCTTTTAACACATTATTTTTCAAATCTTCTTTGGGTTCATTTTTGTTGTCATTTTTGTTGTCTTTTTTACTTATTTCATTTTTATTGTCATTTTTATTGTCATTTTTATTTATTTCATTTTTGTTGTATTTTTTATTTATTTCATTTTTGTTGTATTTTTTATTTACTTGCGGCTTTGCCGCTGAGCCCGAAGGGCGATCGTTTCCCTGTAATTTTGTTTTGTGGGTTTTTGGCCCAGTGGAACCGTAACCCGAAGGGTCCGCTATGCGGTTTAAATTTTCATTAATTCCAAAAACCATATTTTCATCAGAAACTATTAATTTATTATTATAACCATCAATAGGATTTTTTAAAATAATTAAAGATGATGGAATCAACCATAAAGTTGGACTTATTGCAGTATTTAAAACCACATTTGTTGATGAAACTGCTGTATTCATATTATTTATCCAGGTTGATGTATCATAATTTATAATTGAATCTTCAAAAATTTGTCTAAAAACCTGTTGTGTTTCTAAAGCTGAAGCTCTATTTGAAACAATACTTTGTCTTGTTCTTGCTTGTGCTCCGAGGATTGAATAAAGATAAGCTTCGATGGATTGATTTAATAATTCTGTTCCATTTTTTGTTAAACCATCTGAAATTCTTGGAACGAATTTTTTATAATCATTTTGAGTATCTCTAATTTGACCTGGACCGTGATTATATCTTTTCCATGGGTTTGTTCCTACGGTGTCTTGTCCTAAATGTTCACCACCTTTGGGGCCTACGGATTTTATTTTCATAATATCTTGATAAGTCCATTTTGGATAATGATCTTTTAAAAACTCTGCATTAAATTTATAAAAGATTTTATCATCACCATTTTTCAATTGATGCATAATTCTTCTTGTAAAATAAACATGAAATCTCATAAATGATGTAATTTGTTTTGGAACGTTAGCTGAAAATAATAAATGCTGGATTGAAATTCCGCACCCATAAGTTGCAATCCATGTTCCAATTATGCTTTGAAAATATGGTTCATTAAGTGACCATTTTGCATTATCATTTGTAGTTATGTTTAATCCAGTTAAATTACTTTGAAAATAATCTGTATTGCTTACATAAATTCTAAACTGATTAATAGGATAACTTAAAACATATTGAGTAGGAAAATTATCCCAATAATAATGTTTTCCTGAATAATCAACATGTCTTTTTCCTCTTGGTAATTCTTGTATACTTCCGCTAGCGATCCAAATTTTTGGAAAGTGGGGTGTTGGTTTGTTAATAAAAAGATACTTTGTCATATTTGGATCATTTTTAAACGTGTCTGAATTTATGTCTGTTGAAATATATTCATTGTTTTTGAAATATGTTATTGTTTTTTCCCAACTTCCATCTTTATTAATATCATGCTCGAAGTAAAATTTTGACATGTCTGCATATGGATATTTCTTCAAAAAATTTTCTTTAAATTTTTTATCCAAAATTTTTCTTTCGTTCACTACAAAATCATAATTTTTTCCATAATATTTTTTCTCAGCTTTTTCAAGTGAATTCATTATTTATTTTAATAAAAATAAATGAACGCGAAGCGTGTTAACAAAGTTAGTGATAATGAATTTGTTATTGAGCAAGAGTTAAGAGACATTTATTACAATCCTAAAACAGGTTATCAATCTGCGGAAAGACTTTATCAAAAAGCAAAAGACAGACTTCCAAAGGGATTAAAAGTCAGTAGAAAAATTGTACAAGACTGGTTAAAAACACAAGATACTTTTACAAGATACAAACCAATTGTTAGAAGGTATAAATTCCAAAGAACATTTGTCAAAGATTTAGCTGATCAAATACAAATGGATTTGGTTGATATGGGAAAATACAACAAACAGAACAAAGGATATTATTGGATATTGACAGCTGTTGAAATTCTAAGCCGTTATGCATTCGCTATTCCTGTTTACAGAAAAGATACTAAAAACATGACAAAAGCTGTGAATGAATTATTAAAACAATTTAAGGAAAGATTTGGTAAATACCCAAAAGTCGCTCAATTTGATGAAGGAAAAGAATTTTACAATGTAGGTGTAAAAGAACTATTGAAAAAACATAATGTTGAATATTTTTCTACAAACTCAGATAGAAAAGCAGCTATAGTTGAAAGATTTAACAGAACTCTAAAAACATTCATGTGGAAATATTTCTATAGCAAGGGAATTTATAATTGGATTAACCACATACATGAACTTGTAGATAATTATAACCATACTAAACACAGTAGTATATTAATGAAACCTGCTGATGTTAACAAGTCTAACAAAGACCAAGTGTGGAATACATTATATGGACATCCATTGGGAGATTTACCTTTACCTAAATTCAGAATTGGTGATACTGTTAGAATTTCTAAATACAAGAATATCTTTACTAAAGGTTATGAAGCTAATTTTACAGAAGAGCTTTTTAAAATTGTAAAAGTATTTAGAGGTTATCCAAACATGTATGAAGTGGAAGACCTTGAGGGAGAACCAATCATTGGTAAATTTTATGGACAGGAATTATCTGCTGTGGATAAAAAGGATGATGTGTATAGAGTTGAGAAAATATTAAAAAGGAAAAAAGTCAAAGGTAAAAATATGGTGTTGGTAAAGTGGTTAGGTTATGATAATAAACATAACTCTTGGATCGCACAAGAAAATATTCAAAATGTATAAAATGTATAAAATAAATGGATAAAGGTTTTGATGATATTGAAATGAAAAATAGAAATATTGAAGAAAAAGATGAAGACCATGAGGACCGTGAGGACGAAGAAGGTGAAACAAGTTTTGGAGTATATGATAATAATAGAAGTATAAATATAATAAACACAGAAAATCCAAGAACAACAAGGGTTAACGTTTCAAGAGAAACACCTGTAAATATATTAAGAAGAATGAGAAATGTAAAATCAATAATAACTGCTGATAAAAAATCTAGTTTTAAAAAAATATTTAAAATTCAACTTGAAAAGAAAAATGGACCAAATAATAGTATATTGTTGGATAAAACTTCGTTTGTAAGAGATCAAAAAGGAAATGTTTTAATTATTTTCAAAGATCAAAAAATTGGTAATGTCAATTCAAAAAATGAACCAGAGTTATTTACCAGAAAAAACAAGAAATATGTTGATGAATTTAATGATTATATGAGAAAAGCAACCAAAGAATATGAAAAAACTCCAAGTGCATTAATAGAACAAAGAATCGGCGTATCCGTCGCGGACCGTAAGGACCGTGGTGATTTTGAAATTGAGCTTGCGAATCGCAATGAAGTTATTAATTCTATCACTGATGATTCTATTTTAGAAATTCAAACTAAAATTGATAATATAATTGGTGAAAATAACTTAAAAAAATTTATTGATAATGAACAGGATCCAAGACGAACATTATTTGAAAGAAATGAATTAAGAGAATTTAGAGGACTAGTATATTTGGAGGATATTGACTCCACGCTTGGTGACGTTTTCGTTGATTTATCAGAAAATGAAAAAAAAGAAGTTATACGTGGAAAAATTGATGGATTTGATAGAGAGCATCAACATTGGAAAAATAAATCTGATTTAGAAACAGCTGAACCTCAAAAAAGTATATATAAAAGTTTTTCAGAAATTGCAAAACTTCAAGCAGATAAAATGAGACTTGAAAATAATGAAAGACCAATTAGTGAAGACGGAATACAGATTTTAAATGAAAATGCTGAAGAATCTGACCTTGGAAGATTAGAAAGATTTAAAAAATGGGCAAAAGAAAATATTGCAGGTTTATCAGCAGTAGCAATTTCTGTTGCGGGTATAATTACAACAATAATTATAGGTGCAAGAAACGCATTAAAACAAGGTGCAAGTGCAGTCGGAAAATTAGGAAAAGCAATTGCAAATATAGGTAAAAATTTTGGCGCAGTCATTTCAGCAGTTTTAAATTTAATTTCTCAAATATTATCATGGGGTGCAAAAGGTATTGCTTTTCTAGCTAAAAATTTATGGATATTAGCTATTGCAATTACTTACTTTTTATACAATGAATACAAAGACCGAAAGGACAAAGAATACCGAAAGGACAATAAAGATTAAAAAAAAATTTTTTGTATTTCCTATATAATAAAAAATGAATAGAGAAAACGAATTATATCCAGGATATAAAAGATCAAAAATGAGCGATATTAAAGGAACCAGAACAAGACATGTTGTAACTTTAAATCCAAATTCAGCAAATCCAGAAGAAGACCTTTATATTGATATCCCAAAATTAAACCCTAATTTATGTCTTGTACCTGATTCATTAAGATTATTATTTAATTTTAAAAATTCAAATACAAAGTCATGGTTTTTAAATAATTTATCAAAATTGTTAAAGAAAAGATTAGTTGTTAAATTTGCTGGTGAAATTGTTTATGATAATAGTGGAGAATCTATTTTGGAAATTTACAAAGACCTTTGGAAAACTGAATATGAAAGAGAAGATATGATTGAGTATGGAATTGGGAGAGAAAATCTTAGAAAATTAATTTCAAAAGACGATAGTGGAGCAACAAGTGGAAACGCAGAAAAAGTTTCTGATAAGTTAATGTTTGATATTTATGGAACAAAACAGTGCTTAAAATTAGAAAAAATACTTTCAGATCATGGATTATATGCTCCTTATGGAATGATTAATAATTTTCAATATATTTTAACTTTCCCAAAAGCAAGTGAAATTATGGTAGCTCAAAGTGGTGAAAGTGTTGGTGGATATAAGTTGGAAAATTTAGAATTGGAATATGAAACAATTGAAAACCAGGATTTAGCAACTGATATTTTAACAAATTACACAACAGGAAGATCATTGTCATATAATTATGTGACTTTGATGAAAACAGTAGAATGGAAAAAAGACTCTACTTTACAAAATGAAACAATAAATATTCCTCGAAAAAGTATGAAAGCTGTTGTTTTGTTATTTAGAAATAAAACTGTCACAGACAGTGAACAATTTGTTTATCCAAATATAACAGACGTAAAAATTAGTGTTGAAGGAATACCAAATAGTGTTTATTCACAAGGATTTCCAAAACGTAGATTTTTTGAAGAAGCAAAAAGAATATTTAGATGTAACTATTTTGACTGCGATGCAGTTATGGATATTGAAAAATTCTACAAAGACTCTTTTGCATTATGTATTGATTTAAGAACATTAGATGACAATTTTGTTTATGGAACTGGAAAAAAATTAGTAAACACACAATCTGGGTTAATGTTGGAAATTACAAAGGCTGCTACTGCAGCAAATGTAATGTGTTATGTATTTGTAATAAGTGATGGATTGTTAAATATTGTAAATAAAGATTTATCTTCAATCCAATTTTAAAAAAAAAGATCAAAAATAAAAAATGAATCGTGAAATGCAAAACTTGAATAACGAAATTAAACCATTTAATATGATAATTGTTGGAATGACTGCTTGTGGAAAAACAAAATATCTTTTGGATTTTATAGAAAATGAATATAAAAATTATTTTGATTATATTTTTTTAATTTGCCCGACATTTGAATGGAATAAAACTTATGAAAATTGGAAATATGATAAAGACGAAGATTTTATTGCTATTCCTTGTGACCAAGACAACATTGAATATTGGTTAAAATTTATAGTAAATTTTTCAAAAGGAAGTAAAAGTTTAATCATATTGGATGATTGTGCAAGTGGAAAAAATGTTAAAAATAGAACAAGTGAGTTGGTTAAATTAGGATTTTCTGCAAGGCATTATAATCTTTCCGTTGTAGTTATAACGCAGCAGTTGACATCTATTGCAAAACCATTTAGAGAAAATATTTCAAAATTAGTCACATTTTATAATCCGAATAAAAAAGATATGACAACAATAATTCAAGAATATTTAGACGCAGGCGACTGCAAAGAATTGGAAAAAATTTTGGAAACTTTGAAAACAAAAAAATATTCAAGATTAGAAATTAATTTAATTTTTCCATTTGGTTATAAAATAAATGAGTGAAAATAGTGATCATATAGAAGTCCCGCAAATGGAATCAAATACATCCGCAAGTAATCAACGTGATCAGTCGGATGATCAAGAAAGTAAAACGCAAGATGAGAGCAGAGCGAACTCTGTTAAAAAAGAAGTAATGAAAAAACGAGAAGAGTTGATAAAATTGTCTGAAGATGGGGAAATTAGTCAATCAGTACAAAATTTGAAAAAATCAAGTGATAAGGTTATATTAAAAATTTATGCTGAATATGAAGTAAAACAAGCAGAAAAAGCAAACGTATTTTTAACAGATTTACTAATTAGTAAATTTGCAGATTTATTAGGAGGGTTAGAAGCAATTGAAAGCAGCGAAGAATTGGAAAAAGAGTTGGTAAAAGATAAATTATTAAAAAGAGATGTAAAATCTGTAGTTGAAAAACTAAGTCCATATTTACCATATCTTGGAATATTATCTGGTGGAATTACAGTTGGAAAACATGTTAAAAAACAAACCAAAAAAACAAATGATCAAACTTCAACAAGTGATTAAATAATTTTATAATAAAATTATATTATAAAATTACAAAATTATACAAAATTATAGCAGTTTATTTATCTTCATTTTTAGGTTTTACATTTTGATCATTTTTTAAATTAATTAATGAAGCAATTATTTTATCTTTTTCTGTGTCATTTTTATCTTCATTTTCAAAAGATTTTAATAATTTTAAATGATTATTATTTTCTGAAAAATTAATTTCTTGAATAGAATTTCTTCCAAAATTTGCTCCAGCTTCAAAATCTTTAAAACCAATATCAACATGAGCACCAATTCTAAAACCACTTTTTTTAACTTTTCTAAAATTTATTGGAGGATAACCATGAAGATTTATATCCAAATTTGTATTTGATTTTTTATTTTCATTATTTTCAATATTATTTTTACTTTTTGTTTTTGAAATACAATTACCCATTTATTTATATTAAATTTTGATAATAACTAATTTTTCCGCAAATTTTACATCGAAATGTTCTAGGTTCTGAAATATAAATATAAAGTTTAAAAACATTATTCCAAAAAAATCTAAACAATTTACTAAATCTTAGGTAAAAATTTAGAATTCTAAAGCATTTCTTACATATTGTAAATAAATATCTATTAGTATTTCTTAAAACTATATCATACATTTTTATTTAAAACAAAATTCTTAAAACCACCCCGCGTGGACCTGCGGTGCTGTCAAAAAAGGTAATTCCCCCGCTTTTTGTTGCGACGCTGTTCCCCACATTCCATACATTCCAGATATCCCTAACAACCGACGAATCCGAAAATAGTTTTTTTGTTGACATCGAGCGAGGCTAGTTGTTAGGGAGATTGAGCATGTATGGAATGTTTGGAATTTGAAAAAATGTTAGTCCGGTAATTCCCCCGCGACAACATGTCAGCGAAGCTGTTTGAAAATTTTGATTAAATTTTAAAATGCGCTAGAATCCGGACTTTATAGACTACTCCTGGGGGGGTGCATTGGTGTGCTACCAAAGGGGCTGATCGAGCTGTTGTATTTTTTTTAGGCATATCGCCATAAGCCCATACTCTTACTGCCAAATGTATAAGTTTCTTTAAATAAAACCTATAATAAAAATAATAACCTACAGTATGCACGCCATTTTCGAATTTTTCTGAGGGGGTGCTAGAAATTTTTGGGGGGGTGCGCACCCCCTGCACCCCCCAGAAAATCCGCCCCTGATTGATAGGCCTGTAACAATTTTTCATAAGCGCGAGAGCTATCGCTTATGAAAGTGGTTCTTAAACTGGTTCAGTAATCATGACTCCCGAGATCTTTTCTAGGTGTTTTGGAACTTACTTAGCCATTTTTTATTGCCCATTTCACATTTAGCTTACCATGGTGAACTGCACATGGGTATTTGAACGAGCTTCCAGCCAGAAGGCACCATTGATAGGGCTGGCAGAGTTGAATATGAGTAACACAACAAAGTAAAATAAGGAATTTGTCAAAAATTAGAATATTATAAGTCTCCAAATTATGTTCCAATCAATTATAAGGAAGTAAATTATTTGGTATCCGCTTCTTTACGAATTAAATTGTAGTCAGTCACAGTTCAATTCATTTGTCAAATCTGATTTTGAAACCCGTCCTTTACAAGCAACCACAACGATGTCCGCAATTATCTGTCGTAAAAGATCATAGCTTAGCATGCGATGGTCGAAATTTGGTTAGAATATACAAAATTACGCAGCATTCATTTCTTCGAACATACGATTCTGAGCGAAAGAAAGGTAGCGATGAACCAACAATATAGCAAAAGGGGCAACGGTAAACTGCAATGAAACACCTATCACTAAAGAATATACCTCTAATCGATTTTCATGAGTCACCATGGTTAGTCTTGGTTCCTCTTAGCTCGTGTTAGTTAATCTCGGTTCTTTGTTGATATTGTTTCATTGGTGGTTTGGTTTGGCTTTGTTAACTTCGATTCACCCTATCCTATTTGCCTTTTGACGATGATAAAAATCCGAGAATTTCGCCTCTCCTGTCGGATGCGTGACATCCGTTCTATTGCATTGTCACTCTATACGACCTTGTTGTCCACCATGGATAGCCTATCGCCTTTTTGGAACAGGGCCCATACGTCTTTGGTAGTTTAGAGTACACCACTAAATATTCAATAAAATAATTAAACAAAAATGTTGTCTAAAACAGGCATTGTGGTCGTACACAGTAAGCATGTATCAAAAACTATAGCGGCTCGAATGCAAATCTCACATAAGTATCAATATAAGCTTTTCTGTAGAACTGCTGCAACAGCACGAGTCAGTGATCTCTGGCAAAATTTTTAATTATAAGAGCAAGATAGTTGCCAAAGGAATTAAACTTAAAGTTCACAAATGAAAATGGTAGAGGGGACAACCTAAAAAAAAAGCAGTTGAGACAAGCTTCTCAAATTTTGACTTGACTTGAATTACCGTACAGTTAACTTACTCCCTAATCGCTTATAGCTCGTAATCTTGGAAGTGATAAATTTTTGGCATTTTGGTACTTCCCTCAACAGGTCTTGTCTTAGGGTGTTACAGAACATCGTCTTTACGTCAGATGATACTTTATTATAGGAAATTAACGCTACTATTAGTTCACACATATTGATTTAATCACTTTGTCACGTAATTAAAATACAAAAGTTCGGCGACTGGTGGTCAAAGAGGGCGTAGCCCCAGTTGAAAATGACTACCAATAAAAAAATTAAAAACACAAAGTTTACAGTAATAAAAAGTAAGTTAAAAATGAATACGACAATTTATGTGGAAGTTCGTATTCATTAAGTTTTCCTAGGAACATTTGCTTGAGTTTCGACTAAAAAAAAATCGCTAGTTTTAAGTTCTTTGTCAAGTATATTCCACCATGTTATTACTCGTGGAAAGTAAGAGTTTTTAATGTATTGAGTCCTACATTTAAATTCAGTAAAATTATGTATATCAATTTCTAAAAGTATATTTCGGAACAGACAAAGTTTGCATATTGTTTGATAATGGAATGTCATAAGAACCTAATTTACATTTGAAAAGAAAAGATAAATCTTTCAAATCTCGGCGATATTCCAAAGGTAGGAGGTTAAGTTTCGTTAGTCTTTCTTTGTAGCTGATATGAAGAGGATAATTTAAAATAAACTTTGTTGCTCTTCGTTGCACCCTTTCCAGCATAAACTTATACTTTGTTTCTGATGGAGACCACAGTTCAGAAGAATATTCCAATTGGCCTGACCAGTGTAATGTAAAGATACTTCCTGATGGATTTGTCTTCTGGACCTTCACACATTCGCTTGATAAGCCCGAGTGTTCGATTCGCTTTCGCTGTCAATTCAATAATATATGTTCCCCAACTAATGTCGTTATTCACAGTTATTTCCAGGTCCTTGATGGTTCTGACAGATTCAAAGTTTTCATTATCCAGTTTATAATCAATAGCACTCCCAATTTTCTTTCTTGCTAATCTCATTACCTTACATTTTCCAGTGTTGAAATACATACACCATTTTTGAGCCTAAGGCAGTTAAGTCAGTCTGCAACATATTCGTATTTGATAACTCTATACAACTTAGAGTCATTTGCATACAATGTCATTTCTGTCGGTGGATTAACTTGGACTGGGAGGTCGTTGATCAATAAAATAAAAAGAAATGGGCCTAAAATAGACCCTGGAGGTACTCCGGGGTTAACACCAATTCTTGCCGTGTTTTAAAAATGCACGAGTTCTGTAAGCCTTGGTTCTAGCTTTAACAAAGGCCCAAAATCGTTTGGGATTCTCGGTTGAGGAGATTTTAAGTTCTTTGAAGTATTCATTATATGTTGTTTCAATATGCCTCTTAACCTTTCTTCTAACTTCAACAAAATTCTTGACATCTGTTTCCTCACCGGTTCTCTTTGCCATATGACACAGACTATTTTTTTACGCATCAACTGAATAACCTCTCTGTCAATTCAGGGACTACAACCATTTTCAGATATTGTGACCTTGGGTACATGCTCACCTGTAATCCTTAAGAGCAAGTCAGTCCAATTATTTACACTTGTGTCAATGCAATCCTCTTTGAATGCAAGATCCCAAGGGGTATACAAAATGGTATCCTTTAAACCATTTATATCTGCCATCTTCCAGTTATAGACTTGTCTTTTAACAGGACGTTTCTGACTTTTTTTAACGTGAAAAATTGGCAAAAACCCACCTACAAGCATTCTGTCATACCTCTAAACAACTGGTCACCCGATTTCTTTCCAATATTTTAAAATTCTTTATTCTTGCTCTTCAGAGTCGGAATTTTTACTGCGCGAATGTTTATTAATTATGAAACTTAAGTTCTCTCTTAACGCCAACATTGGCTCCGTGCCTTTTTTTTTTATTTTATTTTCTCAGCTGATTTCCACTTTCTTTTTTTGTCACTACTTCTGCTACCTGTCAGATTAATAATTAGTTATTCCTTTCTTTGAGTGGTCCAGATAACTAATTATCACCTGGTTTGTAATTATATATTTAGCTTACTTTGACTTCTGTAAATAGTTCTCTGAAGATGTTGAGAGAAGCGACGAAACGTTATATTTCCTTTACCCGTGTTTCATGGCTTTCCTTCACGTAATATGCTGGGCCTTAATTTTTATATCACGCATAATTCATTATTACTAACCGAGTTATTCAGCTATGTTACTGTAATGGTATAAGGTCATACTCCTTAGATTTAACAAGAACTTTAAGCTGTTTAGTCTTGTTAACAATACTTCTATTGTTTAAATAACGGCATTTAGGTTGACTTCGATATCGAAGAGCAATAACATTTCCAATCGAAAGCGTGCCGTAGAGTTGCTATAGTATGATATCCTCTTCCCTTGAGAATCTCCCGATCAGATAACTTTCATCCATGGTATTGAACGCTGTGTTATAGAAGCTTGATACTTTCTAAATATCAGGCAGTCCTTCAGAAGGATACTCGTACTATGCAAGCGTTGTATATTTAAGTTACAAGCCGCAATTTTCTCCAAATTATTATCGAGCGCTCGAGTGCAGCATGACCAGTTCACCCAGAATTAGTTCTGAAGTATGTAAGTTCTCAACTTAAATTAACACGAATGAAGGTCAAAAATCTTCCAAAATAAAGGGCATTGACGAGAGGGAGCAGTTAATATTTCCAGTTATAGTACATTTACGCGGATGCTACAAAAAGAACATTCTCGTGAAGAGAATTGCAACAAAAATTTTATTAACAAAAACGATTCTCAACATGCATGACATAAAAGAAGGATTAAACATAGGAGTTGAATGGCAGATACCTGGCATTATTTGCTGCATCCGTAATGCTAGCTCATCGCCAACCCAATTGAATGAGGGTTCAAGTAACATAAATTAGTGGCTTGGAAATTAACGTTGTACTTAATTACGGTCGTGGAATATAACGCTCAAAAACATTGAATCGAATTTTCGAAATTCTCAATAATTTCATGGAGCGTTAATTTTCTATGATACTGTATATACTTCTCTTTGTTTCCTTAGAAAGCCTCAAAAAGATCAACAAGTAAACGGGTTCTTATTCGTTGTGCTTCATGCGGACTTTTCGACTAGTAGTCGCATTTTTATAATGTCATTTAAACAAGCCACATTTTACTTAAACTTAAAACAGGTATTTTTGCATTCTAGTTAGTATGACCTTCGTTTCATGGAGAGTTTCCATATTACATATGAAACAAAACTACGTGCTTTTTTTTCAGCTCCTTGGACAATTATGCAACCAGAGTGATGAGACCAAGCATTATGCTTCAAAAGTCAGCGAAGAGACCTTGGTCCAGCCATTAAAAGTTATGTTGGAGAGGATAAGGCAGAGAGCAGAGGCTAATGTCCATCCACTCGTTATCTCTCAACCTTTCGCTTATACAGAAGAAATACTGCGTCAGTTTCATTGGTCCCCAACAGCAAGAATTTACCTTCAGGCCTACCAGATGCTGAAAGAGGGCCTTGAAATTCTTTGGAAGAGTAATTTTAGTGATGGAAGAGGAATTTCTTTTATAGCTCGTGGTTACTTGACAGAGAATTCCATATTACAAGCATTTCCACAGATACGAGACTTGCTTTTGCCCGACATTTTTCAACTTTGCGAGGAAAACTTAAAAAAAGATCCATACTTTTTTGAGGGTCTTGTTTTGTCTTTTGCCTTGCATAAATTTGAAGGGAAACAGTCACTCCAAAATGCCAAGTCTGAAACCAAAAAGCTGATGTGCATAAAGAATTTAATTCAGTTTATCCAAATGAAAGAACCAGACTGCCCCCCTTCACCGGACCCTTTTAAGTTTGATGAGAAGAACTACAGCAGCTGGCTTCATGTTTTGTATTACATCCTGGGATCAATTTACACCATAAATGAAGCTACTGAGATGGCAGCCGAAGCTTTTGAGAATTCTCTTAAGTGCTGTCCAGGTAATTTTGAGTCCAAAAGAGGACTTGGATATTCTTTGAAAACACTGTATTTTTCTAAGAAGTCCCTTGAGAGCAAGCCTTCCAGCCAAGATGTGCCATCGGAGTTTCTACGTCATGAACCAAAAGTAGAAGATCGCAAAATTTCCAAGTTTGCTTCTTGGACCACTGAAGAACTGAGAATCAATTCAGTGAGTCTTTTCAAGGAGTTTCTAGAAGAGGCTCCATCATGCCACGAAACATATCCAAATGTATATTATCACCTTGCATCACTTGCCCAAAGTGAGAAAAACATGAAAGATTTTAAAGAGTATTATGAACTAGGCCAGGATGCTGAAGAAAACAGACTTCCTTTCTTTGATGCCGTTAATCTCCCCTTAAAAGATATGATGTATCCTTTCTACCAGCTCGTTGCCAATGTTCAGGCCCCAGCTGGTTGTGGGAACAGGGATTGCAAAAAGGATGTGATCGAGAAAGACTTGAAGTCCTGTATTTGCGGGAAGCAAAAATATTGCAGCAAGTAAGTGGGGAACTATAATATTTTAAAATATGGCATATTCATCATGATTTTTAACACTCTAAACTACATATACATGGATTTGTGGACACGTATCAACACCGCAACTATATCAAAAAGAACAAAGGGTACATACTATGACCGGCGCGTTTAAGCGTTAGAGCAACCTGAGGGCGAAGCCCGTAGTTTAATGTCGCTTAAACACTGAGGTCAAATTTACCTATTGTTGGGTGAAGTTGACCTAGAAGTCTATAGACCCAACAAACACTTAGAAATGGAAAAATTTAAGAAAATAAAGTAGAAAACATACTCCGAGTATCAGTTCCATCTTGAACTCAAAATTTGAGAAAAGCAAGTGGACACAGTGTTCAATAGTAATATTTCGAATTTATTACAAATTCATCATCAGACTAATTTACACAAGCTAGACCTAGGTCAATATATAGGCACAAGCGTGGTGACATCATACAGGAAGAATGTGTGACGAAAGAAATTGGAGTGTGAATGAATGAAGTGTTATGTCAGGTCAATTAAGGAGAATGTGTAGGCGGAAGAAATTAGAGTGTGAATGATTAATGTGTTATGTCAGGTCAAATAATGAGAGTTCTTTGCTGGCTTTGAGTCCTACGTTAAGTTCTGGTTTTAGAGATTTGATGAAGAGTGCTTCCATTAGTAAAAGTCGGTTTTTGTTAAGTGAATTGTTAGCATATAGTATTTTGTAGTTGTTAACGATGAGATTAGATAATTTGGAAACGCGTATCTGAGGAAGTGTTTTGTCAGTCAAGTCTGTTATGTTAAGTGTGACAGTATCTTGTGCGTTCTTGCATTCTAAAAAGTGTTGTCCTACTGCACTCGTGTCATGTTTAGTGGCATGTTCGTGGAGTCTTGTTTTGAGGCATCTTTCGGTTTTTCCAATGTAAGAATAGCCGCAACCAGGACAGGTTATTTGGTAAATGGCGTTAGAACGGACTAAAGGAGGAATTTTGTCTTTGTTGGATGTGAAAAATGCGATATTTTTAGTGTCATAAATTACTACAAATTTAACCGGTCTTATAAAACATCGGTGTAATTTCTTTAAACATGACTTAACAATATTTTCTCTTTGGGTTCCAAGATAAGGCAGGCGAATCCAAATTTTAGGCAAATTATCATCATTGGTTTGCGATTGAGATGAAGAACAGGTTTTAGCAGAAGTATTAACTTTACGTTTAAATTTGTTAATCAGGAAATATTTTAAAGAATTACAATATCCATTCCACGACATAAAAGACTTAATGTTTTTAACTTGGTTGTCAAATAAGTTTTTAGTGCTGCAAATTTTGTGAGCGCGATCAAGGAGTGATCTTATCCATGCAGTTTTTCTTTGAAATGGTTCGAAACTTGTAAAATGGGTGTATTGTCCAGTGTGTGTAGCTTTTCGGTAAATATCGGTTCCATCAACAGATATTTTTATGTCTAAAAAGTGAACAATGTCATCTGAAAAGGTGTCAGCTGTAAAGTTTAAATTCTTGTCAAAATTGTTGAACGTTTTGAGTAAGGCCGGAATATCAGAAGGTTTGATTAGTAAAAGTGTGTCGTTTACGTATCTTTTATAAAATTTAATGGTACCAGAGTTGATTAATGACAGTTTCAAATTCGGTTAAGATTATATTAGCAAGTACAGGCGTGAGGGAGGATCCCATTGAAACCCCATCGATTTGTTTGTAAATTTCATTGTCAAAAGAAAACGGAGTTTTGCTGCAGCAATCTTTGATGAGTTTTTTTTAAGTGTGTGCTTTTTCAGAGTGGTATCAATTAGCTTAGATTCATAAATACGTTTTAAAATGATGTTGATGGTTCTAGTTAAAGGGACGTTAGTAAACAATGATTCTATGTCAAAAGACACAAAGCGGTAACCTTCTTGAAACAAATAGTTGGGAATATTTCTAATGCAGTTTACGGCATCAAAAGAATCAGTTAGAATGAACTCATTAAGCGTTAAAGGTTGCAATAAAGATGCAAGGAATTTGCCTACATTGTAGTGTGGTGTGTTAGTAGTGTCTACAATTGGTCGAAAAGTGGGAAGATTAGAATAGTTTTTGTGTGTCTTAGGCAAGCCATGTGCACGTCCGAAGTGTGCAGCCGTCGGTCGCATGAAGTCATAATCTGATTCAGTAATTTCGTTACGTTTCATTAGTTTGTGTAAGTAAGATTGTAGGGAAGAAAGTATGGCGGGTGTTGGGTCGGAAATTAATTTAGTGAATTTCTTATGATTGGTGAATAGAGATTTGACAGACGAGAAATAGTCTACACGCTTCATAATAACTATGCCATTGCCTTTGTCCGGTTTTAGAATGGAGAAGTTGAGTGTGATTTCGTTGTGATTTCTCAATTTTAGAATGGAGAAGTTGAGTGTGATTTCGTGTGATTTCTCAATTTCGAGAAGTTGAGTGCGAAATATTACTATTGAACACTGTGTCCACTTGCTTTTCTCAAATTTTGAGTTCAAGATGGAACTGATACTCGGAGTATGTTTTCTACTTTATTTTCTTAAATTATCGGCTGGAAACGGATTATGGAAAAATTTTGTTGGAAAGTACGAGAACACCGAAATGAGGTGGATAAGTTACTTATCGATTATGAAAAAACAAAAGAAACCAAGCCAACGATGATATATGATAGCTTAACTACTTCTGCCTGGCTTGAAACTGATAAGCGTTGGAGAACAAGGTAAGCGCATAGAACCGAAAAAAGAGGGCTATGAAGAGGCACCCCTGCACATAACTGTTTTCCTTATAAAACGATTGTACTGGACCATTTTTTCCTTTATTGTATGTAAAACCAAAGTCCAGAAAAGAATTCAGAAAAAAAAAAATTCCATGAACACTGTTAGTAAGATTACTATACGGTTATTTATTTCTAATCTTTCGTTGCATCTCTTAAACCCATCAAAGACTGAGTCATACAAGGACGAAAAGTTAGTGTATCCTGTGCCCATTTAACACGATACGACAGTCGCGTCAATTGGTCGTCCCGGCGGATGAGTAAGTTGCACGTGACGTCATGGCAGCCATATTTGTTGGACTTTAACAAAATAGTCTTATTAACTGCTAGTGTGTCGTGGTACTAACACTGCCGCCGCATCTTGGTCTTTTGAAACTCGAGAGCTCGGCTGCAAACCATCACAATACTGTAGTTGAAATTTATATTTTAGAAGTGTGAGAGCTTGGAGATATCTTAAGATGATGCATGAACGATTGTCAAGCTCTATCCTCAGAATAGGATAGAGCTTGAGGATAGGGCTTGAGGATAAAACTTGACCATCGTTCATTTATCATCGTAAAATATCTCTAAGCTCTCGCACTTCTAAAATATAAATTTCATCAGTATCATAAACATATAGTGGCTTCCGCTTAGGTCGCACGTATGTCGATCTTGCACATAAGCTCCCAATCTGAGTCTTGGTAGCTCAATAGTTAGAGCTTCTCACCGGTCATCAGAAGGTTACGGGTTTGATTCCCGTCTGGGGCTCAGAAATCGCTTTTTAGAAGATAGAGCTTGACGAACGTTGATCTAACATCTTAATACTGTAGTTGTCTTAAGGGCACATTTCCATGTTTGCGCTAACTTAGCAATCTGTGCTGAAGAGGTAATCGCATACACCGTCCTATGTAGTTGAATTTGCGGATTAGTACTCTTTCGTCATCTGTTTGATCTTGGATCAGCAAATAGAAGGAAATCAAAAATTTATAACGTCATTTATGCATGGGAACCTCGTTTTTTGCGTTGCAGTCAAACTAAACATTCACGCTGTATTTAATCATATATTAAACTTCTGTGTTTCAAAATGGACATGGATTTTGAGTTAGAATACTACAAGTTTGAAAGTTATAAATTTTGAGTACAGTTCACGAATAGTGACCTGTAAGATGTAAAGTTTATGAATTTAATAAAACATCACTACAAAAAGATGTGCAAATCTCAAACTTTCCGAAGTGTTCACGTAATGTATCTGCTGTAATTTGAGCATCAGGTCTAAACGCGTACATCAAAAGCCTTACCATTTGACATTCAAATAAAGGCCGTATTGTTAATTTATTTTTCATTAATGAAAATACTCTTGTGGTTTCGTAGATTAACAACAACAGTAATCAAATGATTGGATAGTACGTCACGGAACGATGATGTTGGAAAGCTTTACCTAAATTTTGTTCCTGTCATTTAAGATTATAATTCAGCAATTAATTCAACCCTCTTCCAGTGTTACTGATTCGTCCTTGCTCCACCGTTCTGGCTTATTATGTCTGTAGTTTTCTGGTTTTCTTTTTTTCAGTTGATACTTTTTCTAAAGATTTCGTTAGATTTGAAGATCGTTTTGTACAATGGAAAGGCTACTTTGGAAAAGTTTGACATAGCTTCTTTACCAGAGTCGTTTAAAAGGTTTTCTACAACAGAAGAGTGATTTTGTTGAATAGGCAAATACCATTATGACTCACCACTCACGTAATATTTAGCCTTAGAATTAATGTACTAAGTAAAACATAGGGCACGACAGTTTTTATACACTTTTGTGATACGTATTGTTCTATTTGGCAAGTTTGATTCCTTCTTCGCATTTTTTAAATTTATTGGTCTTTTAACTCTGATGATTGACACTTGGTTCGAAAGCATGGTTTTAACGTTTTCAATCTTTTACCCAAAACAGTTTTACGAGTAGTGGAAACATTTTTAATATTCAATACCTAGACGTGACTTCACTTGATATATTAGCTATTAAACCGGATTAAGAACGTAAGGGGCCCGCGAGGACAAATTTTGCATGTGATAGCCCTTCGACGCGTAATTTATTTTACCTTTTCAGTTACTTATATGATCACTCAAATATTTTGAACTTTTACGCGTGTTATCAAATACCTTTTTAACCGCCCAAAGGCATTGGGCAGCCACTCAACGACACTTAAGGAGCATGATGCATCACACTTCCGTGATAAAGCAGCTCGCCGTATCCCGGATTACTTATGGTGAGGTGGGGACCAAAGATTAGGTGAAATATTGAAAATGCAATATTTTATTTTCTAATATTAAGAAATAAAACCTGGACTTCTTAAATGCGTGGTCCTTTAATATGGGGAGGCTCACCATACAGGGCCCGGTGGCCCAGGCCTTAATCCGCTTATTCTTAATCCGCCGCTGTTTTAGATGTCTTAGTTTCTAAGAATCAACCTCCCAAAGTGGAAATTTACTCAAAGAAAAAG
Source organism: Heliopora coerulea (assembly GCA_030142905.1). Classification (NCBI taxonomy): domain Eukaryota; kingdom Metazoa; phylum Cnidaria; class Anthozoa; order Scleralcyonacea; family Helioporidae; genus Heliopora; species Heliopora coerulea. The sequence goes on along the minus strand of JASJOG010000598.1, from coordinate 42,785 downwards.
CTACTGTATCGTAATATGTACTCTTCAATGCACAATTAGGAAAAAAGGTCGAACACTGATAACAATGACGATATACTAGACAACAAAATAGACTTTACAAAAGACATTCGTATCTTGCCAATTGCAAAGGCACTTCAACGAGACCATTGAGTAAGAAATGCTCAAGGTATTCAAACAATATTTAAGCGCATATAACTTAGAACAAAGTATGGATTCTATATTAAGTGAAATTAAATTTTCGATTGCATGTCAGAATTTTATGCTTTAAGACCCAGTCGGCTTCAGTCACGGAAATTGGCGCTGTTAGGCAACCGGCTGGAAATGGAACTCACAACCTTGCGAATCTATAGTGCGGTGCTGTGCTGACTTATCTCGGAAAACGTTTTCCAAAAGCTTGGTGAAAAGTTTGGTATTTCGTGAGGTAGTAATGATTGTGAAGTGAGGAGTGTATTGAAGGAATAGTACGCATTTGCACTCGATCACCTGAACTGCTGTATATTCTAGGTGAAAGTAAATGGTCGAGTCTCAGAATCGTATGCTTGAAGAACCAACCAGGACCGTTTGCAAGAACTGCAACTCTGGGAGTCGTTGACATGTACGGTTTTGTAACTCACCAAAGCGTCGAGCACTAACTGGAACGAATCATGAGCAGATGCCTTGCTGCACATGTGAACGCGCCATACTATTCCTTGAATGTAACGAATAAACACTTGCGAGTGATGAATAATAAGTGCATGCACCCGTTCTTGGACATTTGTCCCTATCATTGCCATGTTTCGCACCATCATATACTGGTAACAGGTCGGTGCTTCTGCGTTTAAATTAATAATAGTTGGAAGGGGTAATTATCATTTTTGAAGAAAAATATTTTGCAGTTTATACTGTATCAAGAATTTGTTGAGGGATTTTTGTGGGAATCATTCCAAATTCAATTCGTAAAAAGTTAGCCAGTGCTCGTCTGAGGGAATTAATGATCAAGTAGTTGTGAGGTAAGAGCACTGACCAGTTTAAGTAATACTGCTGCTACTTTCGCTATTTTTAGAGACTGTCAGAAGGCAGATTGGAAAAATCACAAAGCTTATTACACTTCATCGAAAGGGGTCAAGCCAAAAGGTGGTTCTTGATGCTTACTCCAAAACATCACTTCACAAAGTAAACGTTTCATCGCATAAAGTCTGGCAGGAAACAAATCCATTAAAGGTTTTAGCTCTGTTGCTGACCATTTTTAGTATATTAGATAGTATATATATTAGGTACTATATGTTATGTAAGATAGTATATATTAGATAGTGTATTAAATTGTTCATATATTTAGACCATTCGAGTACATTAGTTTATTATTTTTGTTTGTTTATTAACCCGTCTCATTTGAAGGAAATTTCTGAGCGTTTTAAGCAGCCGGTATTTAAGAATTAACTTCGAGGTACTCCATTCAAGCACTGATAATCATTCATGTAATGAAAGGTTACTATGTATAAGTATGTTTAAATAATAATAATAGTAATAATAATGATATTAGTAATTATGATGTAATCATAATCATAATAATCTTAACCATAATAATGATAATAACAATTGCTTTAACCAGTCACTTAGAATCCTCAGCTTAAACGCTAGTAACGAACTTTCCTCTTTTATATGTCAATGACCCGTAGTTTTTGATACCGAGACATTTTTTGTAGTGTATCACGTTATAAGTGATATTATAACTCGGATGTAATACATCGCCCCGCTTCTGACTGGCTGCCATGCGTGCTCCATATCTCGATGGAGCACGGAAAAAGCGCGGGAAAACATATGGGGAAAAATATTCTTGAGAAAATTATAAAATTATTAAACTGTCAAAAAAGAGAGTTATTACTTTAATGGCGAAGGAAAACATCAAGCTGGGTGAGGATAACAGATTTTGAACCGATATTCATGCTGGACTTTGGTGCGGAAGAAATGTTTTAGCCTTCAGTAAACAAGCAGAACAGCCAATCTACTTGACCAACTTTTCACCTCTTTCTCCAAAAACGTAGTGCAACTAATTTTGGAAAAAAAAAACATTCGGTCGAAACAAGAACAACAAACTGGTCTGTGACAACATTTCAAAGGAGGTGGAAGTCATGGAATACTTAAAGTAAGCACAAACGGTTCAGGCAACAAACTGTAAACAGAAAACATAACCCGGAAGAGCATCCTGTGACGTACATCATTTACCATAATATATGAAAAAAATACATAGATGAAGAATAATATTGAAATAAGTACCTAGTACATCCTCTGAACCTGTCTGTTTTGTTTTCTTTCTCCATCAACCTCAGTTTGGTCCGTAAAAATCTACTTGCTTTGTGAGTAATTACTGACGAAAAAGATCGAAGTGAGAGGCCTTGAGGATCACCCGATGTTCAAGCGGCCAATCAGGAAGTTTCGAATTTTTGGCTTACATAAGGAGAAAGTAATTTTTAATCGGCAAAATAAAGTTTGCTATCCGTTATTCTGTATGTGATTCTATGTTTTAAAAAGTACGTCAAATCACGAACCATTTCTTTAATTGATGTAACCGAGTCGTAGTGTCAAAATAAGTCTGAAGCAAGCTTACGTAATTAGATTGCACAACGACCTTGTAATATAATCCAAATATTTCCATCTGCTTTGGCATTTTTACTCCTAATTTGGGTACCAAAATGCCTCATTTCGGACATGGTATCTTGTCTCCGTGCTTCTATACATTTATCTACTTTTTAGACCGAACTGCCATAACGCGACTCTTCTCGTTAAAGGCCGTTTACTATGGCGGATGGATGATATCAAAACTTGCTATATAGAATTGATTCTATAATGTAACGGATTGAAGACTGAGTGACTAATCAAAGTGAACAAACCGTCATCAATGTCAAGTAAATGGCATTTCTTCGAATTGAATAGTTTACTTGAAATTGAATGGCTCACTTTGTATTCATGCATTTCTTCATATGATAATGCGTCGGGGTTTTTGAAATGCGGGTTATTAGTGTATTGACATAACCTCAACTCCTTAATGCCCAGTGTCCTATATACCGGATACCTTGAACAAAAGAACGAATGGACACAGCAAAAACAGACTGAACAACGAACAAAAGAAAAAAAATAAGGTGTTAAGGGCCAAGGGGTTAAGGTACCTTTGTCGCAAGTTAGGGAATCAAAGGTTTTTGTCTACCCAGAAGGCGTGATAATACGATTGCTATCACGGTGCACTTAATTTGTGCCAGCCCTCTTATCTCTATGGCACATGTAAGGGTCGGTCAGCAGGGCGGCCGAGAGGTTTTGTGGGGCCCGGGGCAAAGTATCGATTTGGGGCCCTTTATGATGTCATGTATGTAATAAGCCCCCGTTCCCCTTCTGGGGCTCTAACGCTCTGAAACGCTGTTTCTCTGCATTTTGATGGCAGTAACCATTGCTCTAACCGAACTTCCGTCCGTTATGTCACTGTCTTTAATCTTCGTTTCGTCAAAAACCTAAAGTTTAAACATTTTAGAGGGCCCCTATCGAGTAGGGGGCACAGGGCAACTTGCTCCCCTGCCCCCCCCCCCTCTCGGCGGCCCTGTTAAGCCTATTTTCCACTAGGCGGAATTTTTCGCTCGTAATGCATTTTCCGCCCGAAAATCAATATTGGGCATGCGCAGTGGCTATTCATTTTTCCGCTTGGCGGCATTGGCGTCGTCGCGATAAAGTTGAAAACGATCCGACTTTTTCCGCCTCCGCAATTCCGCCAAAGTGAAACAACCAATCAGATCGCAAGAAAAGGAAAACAACATGGAAGGTGATGCTCGCAGGAGTAGCTTTGGTATTAACTCGTTAAAAGAATTGCTTCCCGTGTCAGGAAATTCTCAAAGTGTGGATGGACTGAGTACACTGGATGTAAATTCTTTAAATGAATTGTTTTGTCCAGCCCAACAACAACAACCACAATGTCAACAACAAATAACGACTCAAAATACAGGCTTGTGTGAAGTAGAAGTAGATCCATTCAACACCGAAGTCGAAAAGGAAGATGTGTCTACAGAGTTTGACACAGAAGTATTTATCGAAGAGCTTCGAAAGTTTGGTTGCCTGTGGAATACATCTCTGTCGTCATATAAAGACAGAAACGCCAAAAATAATGCATGGCAAAAGCTCTCCAAATTTGTTCAATAAAGATGGTAAGTATTGCATGAATTTCAATATATTCAGATAAAAAATTTAACAAAACCTGGCTAAATACTTAGAATATCTTGCGAAGGCCAAATATGGGTAATATTTTAGGTTACATCATATCAGTTTAATGTGCAAACTTCTCAATAAACTGTTTTTGTTTTGAATTTTTAATTATCAACTGTTTATAGTTTCTATAGATTTTAATAAATGTTTTTATTTTAAACTTTTATTTCTGTGTTTGCAGTGGAATTTTTGAAAACCCAATCAAAGTATTTAAAAGACAACCTCAAGAAATGTCTTGATAGAAGATCGAAAGCTACAAAATCTGGAGCACAAGCATCAAAATTGCCCAAATGTAAATATTTCGACCAACTGGGTTTTCTGCACACAAAAGTTGTAAACAAACCTACAGAAAGCAACCTAACAGCATCAATTGGATTGGAAGATTCACCTTCTGTAGAGCCCACAGAACCTCCTCATTCCCCAGCCTCATCAATATCTTCCCTGGAGCCTACAGATGTGACAACATCAACCAAGGATTGTTCAAAACTCTGCAACAGGAAAAAGAAAGTCAACAACTACAGTGATTCCTCATATACCAGCTAAGTATTCTAAGTCAAAGGCTGAAATGTCGTATGCTGTCGATACTTTGTTGGTAAAAACTCTAGAAGATATGCAAGGTACTCAAACACCTGTTGGTGTTGTTGATGAGGATGAAGATACATTGTTCTGCAAGAGCCTTGTACCAGTGTTAAGAAAGTTACCTGCAAGGAAAAATAGACTTGCAAAGCTGAAAATAAATCAGTTGTTGTTTGATATAGAATTTGGTGATGAACAGTAACTACTGTAAATAGATAATATCTGTTGTCTGGTTTGTAACTTTGTTTCTTTATTTTTACAGCTTAGCTAAGTTACAAAAACACATTTAACCAAAATGTTAAAGTGGTATTTAAATGTTACATTTCACATTATGTTATAAATACATATATATTAAATTATCACATTATGTAAACTAAAGTAGAGCTTAACATCAAACTGCAATTACACTGTGTCGAATAAAACTTGAGCTGACTAACAATTTATGTCAATAATGCATTAGAACTCTTCATCAAATGCATTTGATGTTCGGGTGACCATGTCCAATTGCCAGCTGACTGATCCTTCTTGTGAACTAAAATAGTCTTTGAAATCATCACAAACACTTTTGGCAGATTTTGAATAGTTATTTGAGCCATTTCTAAGTATTGGGACCAATCCTTCATTCACATTTCCCTCTCTTCTCCACTCTCCACTTTGCTGACCAGCTGCAGATTCTTGGTCAATGTAATTGACTGGGCAGTAATTATGAGTGTCTTCTGGAGATCTTGTAGCCATTAAAAAGTTGTGCAGAGCAACCACTGCCTTAGTAATTTGAATCACTTTGTCCACTTTTGCAATTACAGGTTTTCTAAAAACTCTAAAACACGATGTTGCAACTCCAAAACAATTTTCAATAATTCGTCTTGCCCTTGATAATCTATAATTGAAAATTCTTTGAGGAAGCGTTAAATTTTGACCTGGGTATGGCTTCATCATGAATGTCTTGAGGCCAAAAGCATCATCAGCTACAAACACGTAAGGGTATATTTTGTTTGACTGGTCACCTTGGCTGATCTTTTCAGCTCTCGGAATTTGTAACAAGTTATTGTCTATGGCATGACCAAGATAGCTGTTGGCATATACACTGCCATCACTTTGGCGTCCAGCATCTCCAACGTCAACAAGAGTAAATTCATAGTCTGCATTACATGTCGCTAACAGGACAATGCTATGAGCCTTTTTATAAGTAAAGTAATCGGACCCAGCACGTGCAGGTGCCTGTATGACTACGTGTTTCCCATCGATAGCACCAAGTGCATGTGGAAAGTTCCATTTAGTCTCAAAACGTCTGGCAATTTTCTTCCATTGGTCTTCGGTTCTTGGTACAGTAAGGTAACCTTTCTCAATTAGAACCTGCCACAGAACTTGACATGTTTCGCCAATAATCCTTCCCACAACAGAAGGGCTCATGCGATAACTAGCTGCTATACTAACTTGTTCATCTCCAGTAACCAGATACCTTAAAGTGACAGATAATCTCTCACTGGGTGGAATGGGTTCACGCATTTTTGTAGATTTTTTCTTCATATAAGGAGCCACCCAAGACAGAAGCTTTTCAAAAGTCCTGGGTACCATTCTAAAACATCGAAAGAAGTACTCGTGGTCAAAAAGCATCATTTCCTGTATTAAAAGGTGGAATTCTCCTTTTATGTTGCGTTCCTCGTATATTTTTCGCACCCAAAACCTTTTCTTGTACCTCTCATTTTGACGGCGAAGTCTCCTTCGAAGTAAAATTAAAATTAATAGCCTTTGCAAGTGTTGTCGTCTTATGGGCGCCATCTTTGTTTTTTGATCTTTCAAATTTGGCGGACTCTATTTTCCGATCGCCGCCGAGCTTATGTGGAAATTGAAGATGCGTTTTCGCTCGGAAAGTTTTCCGGCGGAAAATATATTTCGAGCGAAAAATTCCGCGTAGTGGAAAATAGGCTTTAGTCATTGGTCACGGATGTGATAAAGCATTTAACATCAGTGAACATTGATTAACCATCTTTATCTCATGATTCATCCAAAATTGAATCGTTTTGTTTCTTTAAAGTGGAAAAAACGCTTATCAATAGAAATTAGGGGTGCACCGAATAGTGTATTTTTATAGCCGGCCGGATACCGGAATTACCGGATAACTGAAGAAAATCCGGCCGGATTATCCGGCCGGATACCGGTATTTTGGATGAAAAGCTCGCACTTGCCACAAATCAATCAATTATTACCCAAATTAGATTTGGATTGAGAGGAGAAAAATTAAAACTTTACACTGAAGTTCAAATATGATTTGCCTTTTTTTGCAAGTAATTACTTTAAAACACTACTTGTTCACTGGCGTTTATAATTATAAGCATTAATTAGACAAATTACGAGTTGCAACTTGCAAATGGCGGGAAAATGCAACAAAACTGAAGATGAACATAGATCAATGGACTGGAACCGACTCTCTTCCTTTTTGGTTTCTGATGAACATCGACATTGCAAAAGGTAAGGGCATAAAGTTAACCTCGTTTTATTATATCACGTTTGTAATATCTCAGTTTTAATGGATTCAATCTTGACTGTAATCAATAGGTAAGTCATTGCCTTTTTGTTGAAATATATACGCTTTTTTGATAAAAATTTTTTGTCGGAATAACTTTCGGGTCGTCAAGTTGGCATTTTCAGTTTTTATTCTGGCATGATCTTGGTTCATATATTGCTAATGTTGTTCTAAAACACTCAGTTTTCTTGAAAAATACGGAACTTAGTAAAACACAAAGCCAGATATAAAACAGCATTTTAAGCTTCTTTTGTTACATTAGGTAACGTGAACAACGACATGTTCACCGAACACTATGAAGCGTTATGGGAACTACTTCATGTTAGATCCACATAATGGTTTGACTTTATGTTCAAGGTGATGCACAACTTTAATATTAAAAGACTTGGGTTCACGTTTTAATAAGGTGTGTACCGCCCGAAACAGCCATAATAGCAAAAACTGCATGAATTTATATATTAGAAACTAAATTAGCTGGACAACAAGTAATGTCGAACTAAATGCGCACAGTGGGAAAAGCAATGCGACTGAATTTCCATGTTTGCACGGAAATAAAATATTTGGTTGGATAAAGGATTACGGAAAATTTGTGCTTATGCATTTTATTTTTTCAGATTTCTAGTATAAAAAGCAAATACCGGAAATATTCCGTCTGATTCCGATCTCATGACAGCTGCACCCACCTCGTTTGTATGGGCGTTGTTCCAAGTTCATGACAAAAGCGATGCTGTCGCAGAATGTCTTATTTGCCATAAAGGTATAAAAAGAGGTAGAGAATCTGCTGGACAAAAATCGTTCAGCACTTCTCCCCTTCACAACCACTTGAAGAAACACCATCCCAAGGAGTACCAGAGCGCCAAAGATAATGCGAACATTACCACTCTGACGTCCGATTTAAGCTCTTCCGTAAAGCCCAAAGAAAAAAAGATAACGGCAATGAATAAACAGCTCACACTGATGGACAGCTTGGCCTCCAAAAAGATTTGGGATATCAATGATCCCCGATCAAGAGCTGTCAACGAAAAAATTATGAAAATGATGGCACTAGATAACCAACCTTTTACCATGGTGGAGGACGACGGTTTCATTGAGCTGATGGCACACTTACAACCGCGATATCTTTTGCCCAGTCGCCGATACTTCTCCGATACAATGTTACCACGTGTCTATGACGAACTAAAGGATAGAGTTAAAAAGGAATTGTCCGAGCCCCATGGGAGTTATATCTCTTTTACGTCGGACATTTGGACTTGCTCATCGTCCAAGGAAGCATTCATTTCTTTGTCCGGCCACTGGATTAAGCAGGACTTACACGAGTTGATGCGGTTCTCCACGCAACTCATTTTCCTGGCTCCCATACGGGAGTCAAAGTTGCAGAAATGTTGCAGAGGATGTGGTCAAGCTGGAATATCAGCAAAGAACGTCGACAACTTCTTGTTCGAGATGGGGCAGCCAACATGTGTGTGGGCGGAGAGTTGGGGAAAATCCCTTCTATTCATTGTACCATCCACCGACTTCAACTCGTCGTTGAAGACGCAGTGCTGACGCAACGGGTGATTATTGATCTGCTGGCTAAATTTCGAAGGATCGCTACCCATTTTAACCATTCAGCTGTTGCCTGCAATGAACTGAAGATGCTCCAGGAAGAAGAAAGCAAAGTTCCCCTATTGCCCGTCCAGGATGTCCAAACGAGGTGGAACAGCACATACCTTATGGTGGAACAAAGTTGAAGCACCTGATTCAGTTGTATGTGTCTGATCACGATCTACCCTCAATTACCGCAAATGAGTGGCAAATCAGCCAACGGTTACTCGATATTCTGAAGCCTTTTTTTGATTTAACCAAAGAGATGAGCACTGAGTGCGCCATTCTCTCTAGCGTGATCCCCAACATCTCCACCCTTGAGTTATATCTGTCTAAGATAGGACAAGGTGATCAGGGTATACAGTCAACTCGGGAATCCCTTCTCCAGGCTCTCCGGAAGCGATTTCTTTCCACCACAGAAGCCCCAAATGATCTGAATGTCAGGAAGAACAAGCACTATGTCTCTGCCACATGTATCGACCCACGGTATAAGAACCACTTTTTGCAAGACGGTGAAGAAAAGGAGAAGGCTAAATTCTGGCTACTAGAACTGCTAACTGAAGTGCACGGAAAACATCGAGTGGATATAGAAGATTCCACTTTGGACAACACACCGAGTGATGACGAACCTTCTCCGGCTGGTCCTTCAGCAAAGAAATCAAAACCTGATGATCTCTTCACAACTTGCTTTGATGAGATTATAAACAAGCATAAAATCGAAGCAGCAGCCAACTCAGACAGGCAACAGGATGAAAATGTTCGTCTCGTTAAGGCCGCGGAAGAGGTGGATAAGTTTATGATGCTACCTTTGCTCCTCCGCACAGCTAATCCACTTGAACGGTGGGGGAAAACAACCGGATTTCCTCTGCTGCGTGAGCTTGCACGCAAATTGTTGTGCACGCAAATTGTTGTGCACGCCTTCCTCGTCGATATTTTCTGAAAGAATGTACTCGGAATATGGAAACATCTTCGAGGAGAAACGGAGCAGACTCCTTCCTCGTAAAGGAGAGAAACTCCTTTTCATACATCACAATGTAAGAAAATTCTGACAATGCCACTATGTAACAAGCTAGAGTGGGACTACAAACAACTTTGTGTAAAATGGTTGTTATGCGCATCTAAATGTGTCACTTACTGACACATTTAGATGCGCATTCAGAAAGATTCGTCGACACCTTAAAACTGAAGTTAATTTTATTTTTGTTTATGACACCAAGATAATTGCCTTTTTTGTATCCAACGAAGACAAATTCCGGACATACAACGCAGCGACGTATCGTAATAAATGAAATCACTTGCCCAGGTTGTGATAAAAAACCATTGGTAAAACAGAACCCTGCCTTGAGACTCGACTCACCGAACACTCTTAACACTTTGAAACCAATGCAGTAGCACGACACTTCCTTAACTGCCCCCACACTCACTATCTTTCACACGTCAACGTCCTCTATGACAATCTCCATTCTTCTCATTTCATCTCTCCTAACACTGGAAACGTAGTCTTCACCAACTTTAGAATCCTTCACGCTTGTAAAACTAACACTGCTAAGTTATTTATGAAGCACTTTTAATTAAACTCTATAAGCCTGAATTGAAAAGTGGTATAAAGGCTAGAAAAGAATTTTTCTCTTTTAATATCTGCATATTTGTAATATAATCCTTTCTGTCGTTGAATCATTAATTGATGATGTTATTCATATATATATATATATATATATATACATGTACATATACATAAACACTGACATTTTCACTCGATTATTGTAAGTAAACAGATGAAGGAAAACTCGAGTGCCCAGATACCTCCATCGATGTATAGCGCATAACAAGCTTTGTCATTCATTTGGTTTAATAATGACTCTGAAACAGTCAAAATGTTAGCATGTACTTTCTTGTCCATTCTTTCTTTTTACTAGAATGACAAGTTAAGAATGACATTTAGTTGATTTAAATATTTCGGATGATCGTATTGATGTTTACCGTAAGGACGCTCATACCGGACAATATTCGCACTTTTCGCAAATTTCGCAATACACGCAAATTTCGGACCATTTTCGCTTAATCTTGTTAGGAATATCAAAGCCCAGCATATAATTTTGAATAAACCCATAATAATACAGACATGAGTTATTGAAAAATATTTTTGATTTAAACAGCGATTTTGTCGTAGTAAATTTAAACACAGTTTTTAAATACGTAGATACCATGGTGATTGGTAATTTAAGATAAAGTAGGAGAAGATGAAGAGTAATATACGCATTACAGAGGTATACACAGTTACCAACGACTGTTGGATAGTTTAGTTCTTAAAAGAACTGTTTGAAACTTAAAGAGGTAAAATTCTACGTAAAGAATAAGCCTAAAGAATTAGAAAAAAGCACGATGCATTTCGACAGACCACTTATCAAGTGCTATACGTCTGCTAACTAAAGAAACATATCACCTGCTTATATAGTCTAAAGAAAACTGATGACATCGACCCAACGGTATGTGGGAGGGTCAAAATAGGGATAGTTGGAAAACAAATTCCTTTTCCCGGCACAGATCAGGATCATTAAGTTTTATGTAAATGGCTTCCATCACCTTCAATTGAAAGGCGGAACGGCATTTGTAAAGAATTCTAAAATTATCGTCTGAGTAGTTTTCGGCGCAAGACTTGTTGGACAAAAGATGTTTGCCAACAGCTGAATCGCAACTGATGAATTGACTGGAACGGCATAGTCCTTCTGGTTGTTGACGTGATGGCTGAGTTTTATTTCTAATGACGCTAGGAACATGTTGTTTGATCCTATCATCCAGTCTCTGATTAGTTCTACCCACATAGCGAGATCCACATTCGCATTTACATTCGTAAATAACACAGCTAGATGAAGAAGCAGGTAGAGACTCTTTGTGAGTGGGTGGGAGGATAGTTTTCGTCGAAAAAATACCAACGAATCTTGCAACAAAAAATGTTTGCTCAGCAATTAGCTTGATCGATTGTCCAAAAGTTTCGGAAATTTGTCCTATCCATTGAAGTTTTAAATACACTGGACATTTAGCGGGTCCAATTGGTTTGTCTTTTTCACTTTGATTAAAAGCCCTATCAAGTATACTTTCCGGGTAGCCATTAGATAAAAATATAGATTTCAACTTGTCGAGATCACTTTGAAGAAATTTCTTAGATGCAATCTTATGATTACGGTCAATTAGACATTTAATCAAGGAGAGTTTTTGCTTTCTAGCACTGAAGGAATCAAATCTTGTGTACAGGCCCGTAAAAGTCGGTTTCCTGTAAACACTTGTCAAGAAAGCCGTGTCCTCTTTGTGCACTAGTACTTCGAGGAAAGGAAGTTTATTATCTTTCTCATACTCACAAGTAAATTTTAATGATTTACACAAGTAAATCAATAAATCAATAAATCGGTAGTAAATCAATAAATCAAGTAAATCAATCACAAATCAGTAGTCACAAATCACAAATCACAAATCATAAATCAAGTAAAACAGTAGTAAATCAATCACAAGTAAATCAATAAATCAAGTAATGATTTACACAAAGGAAGAGATTCAGATTAATTTACTGTAGCCACAGTATATTGTTTCTTAAATCAGCTCTTTTGTTTAACAAAATATAACAATAACTAAACTTTGCAGGTGGAAGAAAACCTCCTGCCTCAATTTGGAAACAGACATTCCTACTTGGCAACGATTTCTTTGTAATGTCAAATCCTTATCAAACCTGGTGTTAAAAGAGGAAAATGTCAGCACAAACATGACCAACAACATCCATCTCTGGCCACTGAATGCAGTAATATTTCAGTTGCAGTTGCACTACTTGCAAAGTATCCCACTCCTGGTGTTAACCAATACATAGATGACGGACATAAATGTAAGTTCTATCCTGTCATCAGTCCATGTCACTACGGAGTCACATGAGATGCGCATGCGCATTGCTGGTCAGTGCTTAGCGTTTCGCTGGAAAGGAAGCAACGAAGTGAGTATCTCTAGACGAAATCCTATATAAATTCGTACCACCGCGTTTCAAATTTTAACAAAATCGTTAGGAGAAACAGGAAGACTTACGGAAGTACCATAATTTTCCAATATTTCTTTCAGCTTAGGTGAATATCTTCATGAATATGGATGAACAAAACCAATCGGCAGACGAGCAAATTCAGGCGGTCGGTACATTTAATTGTGCGAACTCAGCAGGTTTTCGACCAAATGTAGACGATACTTTGGCTAACATAAACAACAACGTGGGCAAAATGGCCTGCCTGCTCGAATAAATGTGCTCGCAAAATGCACATGTTGACAAGCCTTTGCAAAGCGAGCGCAAGGCAAGGTACAATTTCTTCAGGGCATAAATTAAGACAAGCAATATGGGAGCATGTTCAGAAAAGCCTTCGTGGTTGCACCATTGCTGGACAGACAATCCTGAGAACATTTTAAATAAAACTGAGAAATGTTTTTGTTTATTATGAAAAAGCTACTTGGACGTTTAGGAATACAAAATACGTAAACCTTAGAACTGAATCAAAACAGTGGAGTTGTTGGAAACATATTCAATACAAATGAGTGTTGACAGAGGCCAAGTGTTAAAGCAAGTTGGAGTTCTAATTTAAAGAATTAAAGCCCTTTTATTATGATTAAGGAAAAGAGTTGACCCCATCAAAGTTGTCATAAAATGTGAAACCTGCTTTCGACATTTCATCGTTAGCAGCGAGAATAATCTAGCAAACGTCGATCGTCTGACAAGTATCACGTAAGTGGCTGACACGGTGATCCGTGAAAGATGATGAATTGCCCGTTTCCTATTTAGTAAATTAGAGAGTTTGGGAACGCGACGGGAACTGACAGCGGCGACGTTAGGGACCGAGTACGGGCGTGGGCTTTGCATAATTATCTTCACAATATGGGTCGTCATTGCCGTTGCCGTTGTCCCTGCAACGCCATTTCTGAAAATTCAGGTGGCATTGACAACGCCAAACTCGAAGATGACAGATTCAAGGGATAACAATTAAGTATATTTTATTTTTACTCAAACACATCCTAGGTATTGGATTCACAGTGAGTTCAATAAAATATAAGCATTTTTTTTTACCTTTGTGTTCACAGTAAGTTCTCAGTTATGAAGTGGACAAAGCAACATGATTTGGAGCTAATCAAGGAGATCCTTGCGGAAAGACCCTTCGATCATGCCAAAGGCTCCAGACAAATTAGAATCACATGGCAGAGGATAGTGGATAATCTCAATGCCAGAAGTGATGTATTGTTCAACTTGAAGGATATAAGAGCTGTACGAGACCGTTATTTGTTACTTCAGAGAAAGTTTACGAGAAAAACCAATGAAGAAATTAAATCATCGGGTGTTGAGGTTGATGAGCCCAGCGAATTGGATCGTGCAATAGAGGAAGCTGTTGGCCTTTTCGAAGGTCAAGAAGAGAACAGAGAGAAAGAAAAAACAGCCAAGGAGGAGAGAAATAAGGCTGAGGAGGTAAGGCTTCTGGCACTTGAAACTGTTCTTGAGACAGGCAAAAGAAAAGCAGAAGCTAGATTATTAGGCTGCAGTTCATTTAGAGCCAAAAGAACAGCGACATTAGAATATCTGAAAGAAAAAGCTGGCAAAGAGATGGACGTTAAGAAAATATAGATTGCTCATAAAGAAAAGGAACTTGAAGTACGTAGACTAGAGTTGGAATTAAAAGACAAGGAGCTTGAGGCCCTGAAGGCACAAAATCAGAGCATGCTAAACATTTTACTCGAACTTGCTAAGAAAAATTAGACATAACTTTGAAAATTGTTGCTGTTGTTTTGTTTGTTTTGTTAGGAAATGAAACTTATATCAAAAACTTATATTTTTTGGTCTGTTTATGTGATGAAATTTAAAGAAAACATATCTGTGTGTCTTGGTCTATATATTCCATCAGTTGACTCTTAATACTCTTCTAAGCCAGGTGGTGGCCATCTTTTATCAAACCATAGTAAATGTATAACATGAAATCCAGCAAATTTGTCTGACAGTTGGGGTACTGCCTGGTTTAAATAACTGACTTGGTATGTGACCCAAAATGGCAACCTTATTGAGACATGTTTTTGTTGTAACTAGGCAATAGTTCATTGTGAGCAGATATATACTGCTTTGATCTTGGGATGAGAGTTATGTTAAACACAATTGTTTAATTTTTGTTGCAATAGAACCGCATTTAGTTAAACTATATGAACGTACTATATCAGGTAAAAAAATAATATTTTAGTGGAAGGCTGTGAAACTGGAAGAGTATTTACATTTTGGTATACATGGTTTATTACTGTTTCTTATATTTGTATTTCAGTTGTTTCTTCCTTAATTAATGGCTCTCATGAGCTATGAAGCAGTTACTGTAAGCAGTACTTTACACAAGTTGAATAGTAATATAACTTCCCAGAAATGTTACATACAAATGGTGATTCTATTCATTGACTGTCCAAAAGTAATCTTCCAAAGCTGGTGGGTCTATTTCAAAATAGTCTGATACCATGTTGCCATACAAGCAAGCTAAACTGTTTTGTAATATTGCACAAACAATGTAAATTTTTGCAATGGGACTTAAGCATATTTTAAGTTGCTGCTTGAAGTCCACAAAGTTAAAGTATTTAGTTATTTCTCCAAACAACCATTCAACACTGACTCGTACACTACTCATGGCTTTATTATATTGTCTCATATCTTCTGTCACGGCATTTCTGAATGGCTGTTGAAGGTGGACCCTTAAAGGGTATGATGGGTCACCATAAAGGCATAGAGGAGTCCCATCAGGAGCAATAGCAAATTGTTTAAGATTGTGAATCTACCCAGATTGTCCAAGCATATGTGCATTATGTCTTTTGCCTTCTAAAAGAAAGAGTGGCAGGACAACTGGGTCAGAAATAGATTTCTAAAACTGTTTACCAGGACTCTTACCCCATGACAAAAACTTTTATAAAATATACAGCAACAGGCAAACATGTCAAAAATATATGAGAACAACTGCGTTTACCCCATGGTCCTGACAAGTTTGCAATTAAACCATTTGGGATGCATATGCTTTGGAATTTGATACTATGCAATCTCTTGTGGCCATTGTAAACCACTCTTTGGTTGAAAGCAGGTCTGCTTATTGGTCTGAGAGTGCCATCAATGAAACCAAAACATGTGGTAAGTGGTGCTCCTTTGCATTGTATGGCATTGGCATATGTCAGCAAACATCTTGGTGAGAGAAATGGTTGATTCCAACTTTGCAGCCGGAAGCAGTGATTATTATAGACGTGATCAATTGTGTCCAGGGTTATTTTACACAATTCAGGAACAGACCGACCAAACAGGGAGACCATATCACAGTACCGTACAGGGTAGGCAAATCTTTTCAGAACTATGCACAAAGCTTCCAATCCACCACAAGTTTTCGCATGTGGAATGGAAACGACGTCAGGAATTTGAAGTGCTTTTTGCAAACGTGGAATATGTTGTTTCTCGAAACGAAATTCAACTTTGCATGTAAGCTCGTCCAATTTGTCCCAATCGAACCGATCATATTCTAAATATGGAAAGGCAGATTGTTTGTGCTCTGAACTCGACAAATTCTCTTCCAAGAGCAGCAACTCTTCGTCCGAAATAAGCCCATTATCAAATGCAATGAGCAGGGAGTCGAGAATTTCATCCATTTTGAAAACTTTGAATTTGCCGCCAAATTCCCAAACTCTTCTAAGCTTACGACGGCAACGTTGCACCCAGCTAGTCTTCCTCAGTCTTTTACTCTGACGTAGACGTCGCCGTCGTCCTATGCCGTTGCGTTCCCAAACTCACTAATACCTTAAAAATACAACGATAGTGCTAACATACCTTTCTTCTAGACGTGCCAGCCGTAAAACAAAAATCGGCCGCAAAACCTTTGAGATACAGCAGTTCAAATGACCCGAATCCGCTTGTCGCAATTATCTTTGTTGTTGACCCGTCCGCGGTTAACTGGCTGCCAACATGGCGGCCAAGATGCGCGGCACGACATGCGCGAGGACAAAAACTTCAGAGGTTCCAACGCGAGTGAGACTTCTGGTCAGTTTCTTACTCTATGGCCATGTTGGCAGCCAGATAACTGCGGACAGGTCAACAACAGACTGGCGAAAAGTGGGTTCGGATCATTTGAATTGCTGTATCTCAAACATATTGCCGCCGATTTCTGTTTTACGATTGACACGCCTAGAAGAAAGGTAAGTTAGCACTATCGTTGCATGTTTAAGGTAATTTACTAAATAGAAAACGGACAATTTTTCATGATCTTTCACGGATCACCGCGTCATACACCTACATGATACTCGTCAGACGAGCGACGTTTGCTTGATTATTCTCGCTGTTGAAGATGAAATGTCGAAAGCAGGTTTCACATTTTATAGCATCTGTGATGGGGTAAACCCTTTTTCTTAATCATAATAAAACTGCTTTAATTCCTTAAATTACAACTCCAATTTGCTTTAACACTTGGCCTTCGTCAACACTCATCCGTATTGAATATGTTTTGAATAACTCCACTGTTTTCGTTCCAAAGGTTTATGTATTTTGTGTTCCAGAATTTCCAAGTAGCGTTTTCATAACAAACAAAAAAACATCTCAGTTTTATTTAAAATATTCTCACGTAATAAATTATTATTACGTAAATAATTATCACGTAAAATATTCTCTCTATCCAGCAACAGTGCAACCACGAAGACTTTTCTGAACATGCTCCCAAATTGCTTGTCCGAATGTATGCCCTGAAAAAATTGTACCTTATATCCTGTGTATGTAACAAAGCACTCTCTTCTTAATTTCAACTCGTTTTGTTTCTACGTCTTGCAGATCGTAACTCTTTACTTAAGCGTATCGCCACACCTCTCGTTCCAAGCCTTTGTCATCGATTACATCATATCTTCACACTCCTTCTTCCTAAAATAAGCATCATTTTTAAATTCGACCTCAACAAAATAGAATCTTATTAAATTGACATAACAACACTTCACCTAAAAGTCAACCATAAACTGAAATTTAAATCTGTTATCAAAGTAGAACGATAAGTTCAGTGATTTAGTTAAAAATATAATAGCCCAGCAAACAAGTTTAAATAAAGCCATAATGGAACCATATCTTTAAAAGATTTTATTGACTAACGTTTCGTTACTTAACCAGTAACATCATCAGAGTAATTATTTACAGGAGTGGAGAGGCTTAAATAGCTAACTGTTACAAAAATAGTGATGAAAGAATGTCACAAAGGATTAGCGGGACGATTAGCAAGAACAATTAGCGGAAGGAGTGCGAATAGTCAAGTGGTGAAGAATTAGACGTGTGAAGAATTTAATTAGAAGGGGAAAAACAAAAAAATTAAATAAAAAAAAAAATGTCAAGAAATTACGTTAAAAAAGTGCTAAGGGAAAGGATCGTTAATTAAATTAACAGAAATCATCAACTCAGTTTGACGTTCTGCGAGAAAGTCTGTTAATTTCTAGAATGCAACCGTCTCTTAACGCTATTAGATCCTTACCCTTAGCACTTCTTTAACGTAATTTCTTGACATATTTTTTTTTTATTCACCACTTGACTATTCGCACTCCTTCCGCTAATTGTTCTTGCTAATCGTTCCGCTAATCCTTTGTGACATTCTTTCATCACTATTTTTGTAACAGTTAGCTATTTAAGCCTCTCAACTCCTGTAAATAATTACTCTGATGATGTTACTGGTTAAGTAACGAAACGTTAGTCAATAAAATCTTTTAAAGATATGGTTCCATTATGGCTTTATTTAAACTTGTTTGCTGGGCTATTATATTTTTAATAAAACTTCGTTTCCCACCTGGAAGTTCAGTGATTGTTCACAGAGTATCCAAAACGGTCTGGTGGTCTTCTGTTCCGTCTCAGGTTGTAGTGCACATTTTCTTCAGGTCCATTGTTCATTCGAAGGTTTAATCTTCCAGCATTCTCTAGTTCAAATATTGATTTGTCCAAGTCGGAATCAGTACTTTCAAAATCCTCATTTGTTATTTGTCCTTCTTCAATATCATTATTTATCTTAAATCGTTTCAAATTGTTTGAATGAACAATTTTTCTCTTCTTACCCTCAAGTGATTCTATTTCACAGTTACCTTCTCGAACATCAACCACGAGGTATGGACCCAAGTACTTTTCATCCAATCCCCTTCCTCTGAAATTCTTGAGGAGCACCGTATCTCCGATATCGAAGCCTTTGTTTTGTTGTGACCGATGCTTTGTATCAAAGGTTCTCTTTTGTTTCCGTTGAGCCTGTCTCATACTTTCCATCACAATCTTTCGGAGAGTGTTTTGTCGCTTATTTAAATCTTCTAGATATTTCACTGGTCCGTGTGTTGGTCTTGCGTCTAGTTCTTGTTGCAACTCATTGTTAGCGCTAAAACCGTCCTCTAATTGAACTTTCAAGAGTTGGTTGTCCTTTTCACTGATCTGCAACTTCTCTTCCAGCTCTCGATTTTCTCTAGCACTGTTTCTAAGATGGTCTTTCAACTCTTGGTTCTCTGCTCTTGCCTTCTCGAGTTTTTCTTTTAAGGTTTGTGTTTCCCTTTTTCTCTTCGTTTTCATTTTCTCTCTTTTCTGCCAGTTCTTTCAATTCCCGTATTTTCATCCCAAGGTCCTCCACATTTCTTTTCAATTTTTGGTTTTCTTTTCCAACGTTTTCTAGTCTTGATCGATCTTTCACGGAAGAATCCAAAATAAACAATGACTTGCTAGTCCCATCCGGAAATATTAACTGCATTTTAGGGGTGTCAACAACAGCTTCGTTGTTCATTAACCAGTCTAGTCCCAAAATAATCTCAGAAACCATTTCGTTGGCAACGTAAAATTCCTGATTTGACTTCTGTGTGGTGCTGACTTCAATATCTAATGTTACTTCACTGACTTCCATGCATGTTCGCTAATTAGGGATATCGAAGCACCAGTATCAATTATACAAAGTTTTGGTTTACCATTTAACTTGACCTCGACCATAAGTGTTTTTCTTTTATTCGCCAGCGAAATAGCAGATAATCTTACTTTCGAGTCTCTTAGTTTGGTCGCGGTTACCTTGATTCTGGTTCGCGGTCTCTGTCGAGGTCATTGCAAATTTTGTGCGACAGAATTTCGAAATATGTCCTTGTTTACCACAACGATAACAAATTTGCGACTGCCTGTTAGAAGTATTTTGACCTGGATCTTTTGAAAAATTGTCATTACCCTGCTTAAGGTTAATAGTAAAACAGTTACGGGCCAAATACTTTGGTTGAAGCATTATTTCGTTTAAAGCTATTTAGGGTTGGGCATTGTTTTGCAATATGTCCAAATCCGTTGCACGTATAACATGATTTTCCTGTTGGCATTGAACTGATGGTGGCAATCTTCACTCTGCTAAATCTCTCTGTTACCGATGTTTCGGATCCTAAAGTTTGCATTGTAGCATTCGCTGCTTCAAATCTCCGCGCAACCGATGAAGCGTCATCCAAGGTAGTAGGCGGTTCTTGCAATAATTTGCTCTGTTTGGAACGATCTTTTAACCCAAAGATAAACTGGTCAACTGATCTACGGGTGTACTCTTTGCCTTGAAAACCACATTTAGCTCCAGCTTCTCTTAGCGAAACAGCATAAGAGTCAACTGACTCACCTGGTTCCTGTTCACGTCGATGAAATCTGTATCTCTTTTCGGTCAAAGTTTGGTTTCTTTCCAACAACGACTTCAGCAGTTTAATCCAGTTATCGTAGGCATTGTCTCCTTCCACAAAGTTGACCGATTCTGTGAGACGAAAAGCGTCCTCGTTCAAATTGAATGACAGTGCAAGCCTTTTCTTCTTCTCATCTTTAAGCTCAACCGCTTCAAAATACAATTCGGACTTCTTTACGAACAAATCAAAATCTTCTCCAATCTTGAACTTTTCTGGTCTCCGAAATAATGTATGTGAAAGTCTGTTCAGTTCAAGGTTTAAAGCCTGAGTAACAACTTCCTCTTCTGCCATAGGTATATCTCGATCTCGGCGGATCCTACAGAATGT
Organism: Heliopora coerulea; assembly: GCA_030142905.1. Taxonomy (NCBI): domain Eukaryota; kingdom Metazoa; phylum Cnidaria; class Anthozoa; order Scleralcyonacea; family Helioporidae; genus Heliopora; species Heliopora coerulea. The sequence goes on along the minus strand of JASJOG010000598.1, from coordinate 21,856 downwards.
AACGAAGCACTCTCTTCTTAATTTCAACTCGTTTTATTTCTACATCTTGCACATCGTAACTCTTTACTTATGCGTATCGCCACACCTCTCGTTCCAAGCCTTTGTCATCGATTACATCATATCTTCACATATACGTAAATTACAAAATTAAACGAAACTTACATGTAAGTTGAAGTTTCATTGAGATTCTATCTTGTCATCAGTCCGGAACGAAGAAGTCACATGAGATGCACATGCGCATTGCTGGTCAGTGTCCAACGTGAGTAGTATAGGAAGTCTTGGAACGAAGGAGATGGGAGGGATAGGTAGTTAGGGCATGTGACTCCTTCGTTCCGGACTGATGACAAGATAGAATCCCAATCAAACTTCAACTTACAGGTAAGTTTCGTTTAATTTTGTAATTCTGTCCTGTCATCAGTCCATGTCACAACGGAGTCACGTGAGATTTCAAAGACCTGTACTACGGAGTACAGTAATATTGGGCAACATTTATTAACATAAAATTGTTTAACATAGCATCAAGCTATTTGCATGCAATAACATTTTCCAATGTTCATTTTTTTAATAGCATTGCACCAAAATTTTGGCTTGTATTATCAACAGGTTTCTCATAGAATCTGGCAAACAAGGTCGATGAACGATCTTCAAGCTCGATGATCAGAAAATCATTTCTGAGCCCCAGACGGGGATCGAACCCGCAACTTTCTGATGACCGGTAAGACGCTCTAACCATTGAGCTACAAGACTCAGATGATGAGCTAGGGTGCAAGTTCGATATATATGTGCGACCTAAGCGGAAGCCACTATATATTAATAATGATTGATGCAGTTTAATGTTTCAAACATTAAACTGAATCTAGCAAATGTAACAGAGTTTGACTATCCTGCCGTTTTAATGATCTCCTTTATATTAAGACCTTTAGCCTTACAATTGGATGTCAATGCAGCCCGACTGCTTTGAGCTGAATATTTCTCAACATCAATACCTGCTGATTTGAGGATCCATTTGACCCATCTGGCGATAGTATCCTTTGACACTGGTTTAAATGGTTTAATGTAACTCAACAGTAGCTGAGAATGTTCCTTCCTATGTTGTCTGGTCCTTTTTAGGTATTCTTTCAGGTGTTTAAACACAGAAAGTTTCCTATCTTCTTGATATTCAAGTAAGTCCATTGGTGCAAGGTGTTTCCCAGGTTTAGTCTGTTTCAATTTGTCACTAACGGTTATCCTGTATCTGTCAGGTAATTCGTGTATGTAACTGACATCAATTTTGTGGATTGTCTGCCCTCTTTGTCCAGTTGTGAGTTATAATAACATGGTAAGCTTAAGTGTAAGCTTTTTAAGTGGTATTACAGATACTTCATCAAATGTTTTTAAGTAGTTCAACACCACATTAACATCCCATATCTCTGTATACCTGGGTAAGGCTGGTCTAAGTTCAAAGATGCCTTTCATGTAGTGACACACCAAAGGATGTTCCCCAAATTTTAATCCACTTTCAAGAATAAGTATGGTGGAAAGTGTTGAACGAGCAGTGTTTATGGCACTGTAACCTAGACCAGATTGGTACAGTGAAACAAGGAACTCAATGGGATTCTTCAATCCTGGTTTAAAAATGTCAACTTGATGTTCCTTACAGTATGTTTGCCATCGGCATAAGTATGTTTGGTATTGCTTCGATGTGCCTGGCCTCCATGAGGCCATAAGTATGTCTTTTCCTTGAGATGATAGGTCATGTCTGTCTAGGCTTTCCCCGACAACAGACAGATGAGAAAGTTCATTTTGTGCCATACTGGGTGGGTGTTCTGGTGGCTTGGCAAACTGAGTAAGTCTTTGCTGCTTTTGACCCGGACTGGGTCCTGTTTCATCATTTGGAAGGCTTTTGCATACCAGCTTTGTGTTGGCCAATCGGGCAGTACAGACTCCCATCGCTTCCTCGTTCTGTATTTTGGACAATGCTGCTGTTATGACACTGAAAGGTGGGAGTGCATAAAATTTCAGATTTCTCCATTGTAATGTAAATGCATCTATTGCAAAAGCATTTGGATCTGGGCGGTATGACACATATTTGGGGAGTTGTTTGTTGATAGGAGTGGCAAATAGGTCAATTTCAGGCATAACGTTCAGCCTTTCCAAAGCATCAAAGAGCAATGCCTTATTCAACATCCATTCTGACTCGCTTTGGTTTCGGCGTGAGTCATAATCTGCTACTAAATTTTGTTTGCCTGGGATGTGTGCCATGCTGATCCAGATGTCTTTGTCTATGCACCATTCCTAAATTATCTTAGCCATTCTGTTTCACTGATCAGAGTGGCTTGTTCCCATATGGTTAATAGTATTAACAGCAGTGATGTTATCACACAATATTCTGATGTGTGAATCACTTTTGTCTTTGGCAAAGGTTTGTAGGGCAAGAAAAATGGCATGCATTTCTAAATAATTTATGTGATGCACAGCTTCTGTGTCCAAGACCCCCTGTAGATATGCCTTTGCATTCTGCCTCCCACTCTGAAAGTGAGGCATCAGTGGTAATTTGATGTAAGGGTTCCTCATGTGATAAGCTTTGGTAGGATATTTCTACATTATCCACCCACCACTGCAGTTCCCTTTTGGCTGCATGTGACAATAGCATGGTGGCATCAAAATTACCTTTTGCTTTTTTCAAAGCAAGAGTTTTATTCTTGTCTAAGTCTCTATAATATAAAGGGCCATACTTGACTCCAGGAAAACTTGCCACAATTTTACCAATGACTCTGGTCACCAGCCTTATAGTTTGGGATATGCTTGACTTGAGTAATGATCCACAAACATTTTTTAAATCAATAGCCTTATCTTTAGTTAATCGAATAGTCATTGTTACTGAGTTGATAAGGAACCTTAGGGTAACTATCTCTTGAGAAGGTATAAGCAGAGATTTAACAGGGTGTACAACCAAGCCCAGGCTATCGAGCAACATTAGTGTGTCAATGACATTCACAACACATTGCTCGTAAGTCCGGCCTTGGAGGTAGCAATCATCAATATGGGCCACTGATATATGCCCCATCGTATGTAAGGTGGTTAAGACAGGTTTCAAGATCTTAGTGAACTTTCTGGGGGCACACAACAGCCCATTGGGTAAGCAGGTAAATTGGTATGTTTGTCCTTTTCATGTAAACCGTAAACATTTTTGGTCAACTGCCCTTATGGGTATTGAATAATAGGCATCTTTCATAATCATATTGAATAATAGGCATCCTTGTGGATAGAATCCATTTTAAAATGGTGATAAACTACTTTTTCATTGAACTTTTTTAAATTAAGAATGAGTCGATAAGTTCCGTCTTGTTTTGGGGGCAAAAATATGTTGGAAACAATTTGCCCTGTCTGATGACCTGGTTTAGTAATGATGCCCTTATCAACCAGTTTGTTCACTTCTGCATTAACTATTGAGTTTTCATATGGGTCATCTATTGTGAGGGTTTGTGCAGCCCTTCTTAATTTACAGCCAAGTTTAATAAATTTTGAAGAATAAAATGATTTTTTAGACTATATATTTTTGTAATGATGGATGGCATGCAGTGTTTTATAGAGCTTTTTTTCTTCAGCTCTTTCTTCCTGGGCTTCTTCAAGGGTAAACCAAGTATGTGTTCTTTGTATGTAGCAAGTAGGATCAATCTCATACATATCCAGGTCCTACTACAAAAAAACACATTTGTTATTCTGGGATATTATCTCATTAACACCAGGCACTTTCACCCTGATGAGTAAACTTAAAAAGTAGGGCACATCGTAACTTAATGGGTTAACTTAATTTATTTAAGCTGTCCACCTAAACAGTTTCTCTTCATTAGCTGAAAGAGTTGCCCTATCAAAGTAATGTTGAGAGATCTATCTCATATAAAGGTGCTGAATCTGCAAAAAATGTTTCAGGAACAAAACAATGAAAATACCACAATCTTTGCTTGTACTGCCTTGTAATGGAGCCTGCAGTGAAAAATACATTATCAATTCTCACCATGGAATACAGTATACCCAGCATGGGCTTTGCTGACAGGCTGTGTTAGGTAAAAAACCAAATACCTTCAGAATGTTATGCTTCAACTTGCTATGCTTGTTTTTAATCTTGTTCACACAACACATGTGGTTAAGGTACCTATTACCATAGAAATTCATATAAAAATTGTTTTAGAATCATGCAGTCATGTAAACGATTTTATAACAGAATTAAAAAAATTACTTGCTAATAAGATTCAGTTCGTCGTGTCTGATGGATAAGTCCCATGTAAGAGAGTCAACCACAAGAATATGCCTGCAAAACAATAGTTTAACCCCCATTAGTGTGCATTGTGCCCTGAAGCACCCAACTGTTGTTGGTCTTAATGCCAGTTGATTTTACTTTGTAAAGATCGAGGAAAGTATTTACTTCAGTACAACTATTTACTTGACCAGCATTGGGCCACAATTTAAACTTGGGCAGATTTGTACTGTAATGCATCATCAACGGTTTTGTGATATACAATGTAATATTTTAAATACAATTTACAAAAAACATGCCTCATACCATGGAGTGATTATCATAAGCAACCAGTGAAGGCTATAATAAAGGAAAGAAAATAAATGTTAGAGTAATGTACTTAGCTTCAAGTTAATCATGGATATACTGTAAATGGCACAAGTACAGTATATATATATAAATAAGCACATGATCTGCACCTAGTTTGAGCTCTGGTCACAAAATGAAATGTGATTAGTGATTTACATATTTTGTAGATAATTTCTAATTACCCTGAAGCCAGTTTGTTTTCTTCTCCACAGCAGCTCCATGATGGGTTATTGTTTTCCCATCAGCACCTCTAGATTGTGTTGTTTTCTTCTCCTTGGCAGCTCTTGATAGCATTAATGGCACAACCTGATTAATCAAGAATCTCTCCAGCTGCATCAAGACATCTAACATAAACTGTGGGTCAAATAGAATTTCCACACACTTGATACCCTTTCTGGTCCAAACAACAAAATCACATTCTTCAAGACCAAGGACAAACATTTGGATCTGTACCTGATAGAAATTTTTTGCTTTCTGTTTCAGCTGAAGTTTATTTCCAACCACACATCCACCAATTTCAGCTGTTAGGAAAGCTTCTTTTGGATCTAGATCTCTATGAAGCATTGGGCACTTGTACTCAACCATCACTGCGTTACATTCACTTGCACACTCACAACTCCTGATGTTATCTACGCTGGCACCCATGAATGGTTTGACTGATGAGATCAAGAATCCTCAACTAATTAACTTGACTTTGTGGTGCAAATGATTCTGGACACGTAAATAAGTATCTCATGCAGAGTTCTCGTGTTTTAATCCCCAATCCCTAGGATTTTTGTGGCACATCTGGAATAACTTTTGTTTGAAAAGGTTTACTTGTAACAATTGATTTTGCAAGGGCCATGGGTGATGAGTCATTCTTCTTGTCATTCTTTGTTCAGGTCATCCTTGCAAAAATTGCACACACTTTGTAATTCCTCCAGGTATGAATCTTCATTCCAAGCATGAAGAAGTCCTGAGATTTTCTAGCAAGACATATTTCTGGAATCCATCTTGATTGAATCTTTCCCTGATAGTTGATACAATGGAGTCAATTGCATTATAGTATATCTGCTTGAAATACTCCTCAACCATTGTTGGATATTGTGGCAATGGCTCTCCCTCCCTCTATCAAACTGCCAATGTTCTATGCCTTGGCAAAACTGGATCATCAATCCAACATTTTTCTCCTCTGATTGAAGTTACTTTCCAAAATGCTTCAAATGCTTCATCAGACTTTATTCCATCCAATGTTTTTGCTGTCATTTCAGCAATTGACTGGCTTTCTGCTGCTGACATTTCCTCCTTTTGCAGGGTTTTGCTTAAATTGTCAGAGTGCCTCAGAATCTTGTTGCTTAGCATGACACCAAAGGAAAATCCAAATCTCCTCATCGTCATCCTGACACCATTAATCCTTGCTCTGAGTTCACTGTCAGTTATCATGTCCAAAGATTCTTCCCAAACTTGCTCCAACACATCGTTTTCAATTATACTTTCAAAAGCTCCTGAATTGACAGTCCATCGAGTTGGGCAAAGAACTCTAATTCCAGGTGAGTCAGGACAGTCTGTCTTTAACTTGCTGAAATAGAAGGTCACGTTTTGGAGATATTTTTATAAGCTTTATAATTTCTTTGGCAAAATCGATGGCATCTTTCATAATTTTGTTATCTTTAAATGTATCTCAGCAAGCTAAATTCAAACTGTGGCCATAGCAGTGAGTGTATAATGCTCAGTCTTCCTTTTCTCTAATTTGCTTTGCAACTCCATTGTGTACCCTTGTGTACCCATTGTGTACCCTACTAAGAGTACTGGCACCATCATAACACTGCCCACGAACTTTTCTGAAGGAAATGTTCAATCTAGTTAAGACATCATCAGTGAACTTTTACTAATGTATCAACTTTTGTATCATGAATGTGATATAGACCAATAAACTCTTCACGAACATCCAACTCATCATCACAATGTCTAATAACAAATACACATTGTTCCTTGTTGGATTGATCAGGAGTTTCATCAAGCATAATGGCTATGAATTCTGCCTCTTTAGGTTGTGATGCAATTACTCTTTGTACCTGCATAGATAATAACTGCAGAAGTTCATTCTGTGTATCAGTACATGTATAGCTATTTCTAAGTTTCTTGAGGTTTTCAGTAATTTCTGGGACATCCTCACTTCTGAGCAAAAGCATTTGGTGAAAATTGGACTCTTCCTTTACAGGACTGTTGGTGAGAGCCAAACCCTGTCTTCCCAGGAGTCGTACAGTAGTTAGTGTCTTCATGAAACATTTTCTATTCGCTTTCTTTTGCGTTAAGTGTTCTGTATTCAGTTGTTCACCAATATCGTTAGTTTCAAATGAAGTTTTATGACAACTGTGACAGCGTCTCGATGACAGTCACTTGCCCCATGAAGTTTAAATTTCTGCAATGCTTTACTCCAGGTTTTGAATCCTGTGAAAATAAAGGTGTTCTCGCTTTTTGGAGCATACAGTTTCTTTTCCTGGCTTGCTTTAATGCAGATGTGACAATAAACAACTTTAATATAAATAACAATGCCCAGCAGATTGTGCGAAGTATCGCCATATCCAAACAAATAATATAATTACATTATAACATTAATATAAATATATCTCGTTGTAATCCCTGATCTCCACTCTGAAGATGTTGCTTGTAGCGACGAAACGTCAGTCAATAAATATGTTTTAAACACTCCTAGCCTTCTTTGTTTAAGGAATTGTTAATGTTTAGATATGGCGATACTTCGCACAATCTGCTGGGCATTGTTATTTATATTAAAGTTACGATTTCCGCCTGGACAATCACTCGGTGACAATAAACAATATCATTTTTTTCATCGTAGTGAAGCCACGGGAACGTCTTGAATCATGAATGCTGAAATGACCTTTTCTTGGAACCACATTGTCTAATCGGAAATTTGAAATTAGAATCCGGTTGATTTGGCTTCTCACAAATGTCAGGAAATTCTCGGGTTAGTTGAGCGTCACACCCATGGCCATGCAACTTTCCTTCCATCATTTGACTCGGGCGTCTTACACTTTGTTCTCTTAACTTTGTTGTATGTCCTTGGATGGTTGAGTCTACACCATTATGTTCTGTTACCGTCTTCTGCTCTTGGGGCGGTGTTTTCTCCACTTCTTCATCAAAGCATTCAGCCACAGCAACTTTTATGCGCTTGCGTTCTTGCAATGCCACTGTTGATGAAAATTGAGAACTTGATTCCATTTCAACAGTTTGCTCACTTTGCTACCGCTTTTGCCCATGTCCATCATCAACAGACAGCAGTGGTTGTACATTGCTCTCTTTAGAATCTACCTCTGCCTGATTTGTATTCACGGACACAGTTCTTTCATTCAAAGAATGAAAAAACTGATTAATAAACTGTTGTTTATCCTTAGGGCCTTAGGCATTATGTAAATTATTTCAATTTGATTGTCTTCAAAAACAACAGTGATCGTGCGCCCGCACTTTATACTGTCAGCCGTCCGTTGTCTGCTGTATAGTCTGTACTTCGTGTTGTTTTGGCTTAAAGTCATTTAGAGTGGCCCCCCCGAATAACCAAAACGTATGACTCCCTGGAGATCAGCCATGTGCAGCTGGTGCGACGCAGCTTCAATCGCAGCTTTCGGTCTTGACGGAATGCGAACGGCCAGACCCTTTTAAAGACATCCCAGAATCTGACATTGAAGATGCTGTAGATGAAAATTATCCAGTAGACAACGAGGGGAAGACGATAACGTAATTGACATTGACATTGTGTAAACATTTCGTTGTTTCATGACGTAAACATTTTGGTTTTATTCTCATATTACAGTGACTGTTTATATTTAAAAACGCGATCTATTTTGCCGCATTTCGCGTTTGAACAGCATATGTTTGAAGTTTGTGTACATTGATTTCTGTATGAGGGTAATGCATTTGTTATCTGTACGAAGTTAAAATTTCTTAATTAAGCGCCCCTCTCTAACAAGCGCTTCTCTCTAATAGACGACTCCTTCTGAAAGTGTTTTTTTAAATAAACGCCCAGGGCGTTTAATAGAATAAATACGGTTGCGTACAGCATGCGAAATTTGACGCAATGTCCGCATCTCAGGTTTTGTTTACGTTTTAACCACGTGACTAGAAATACGTGCACGCAACAACCCCTCGCCCACCCTTCCAATATATCTCTGGAGAATCCAAGTAACAATGATAAGTTTTAAAAATTCTTAAAAAGACAAATCCTCCTGACTATAACTGGAAGAGGACATGCGATAAAAAAAAAATCCACACAGAATTTGGCCGCAAATAAACAACAATCCAAACAGACTTTCCGTCCTAAAAGTGGAGCATTCTCATAATTATTAAACGGATACCAGCATTACGGACAGCTCATGATTGAATATTTTTCTGACATTTTTTTGACTTAAAAAATTGATAAATTATACATTACCTCAAAGTTGGTTACAAATGTCTTTAAGATCTGCTATGATAAGGGTTTATGCTAAGTATTCATCCTGAAGTACAAGACTTTGGTGACGAAGATGAAACGAATTACGAAATCGACGAAGTAAACAAAGAAAACATGAACGAGTTCTGCAGTTTTATCGCTGATCAATTATCGGAAAATACAAAACATAAAACAAAATACGACAAGCAAACCTTGTGCAAGTTTTGTCGAAAGAAGAACGAGAAGAGGGAAGTAAAAGACGTACTTTTTCCAAGGCAGAAAATCAATAAAAATGAAAAATGGCGTATAAACCTGCAACTCTTGCGTATTTTCAACTAAGCATTCAGTGGCACCTAAACACAAAGGGTTCGACGGTAAATTTACACACAGACGACTTTAAACTTTTTTGAGAGGTTTTAAAATCCTGATGAAAGCATTACCGATCGAATACGGTAAAGGTCATCATGCACAAATCACTCTCGAAGTGAGAAAGACTGAAGCGGACAACTGTTTTGCCGAAGGATAATTTGGTGACCAAAAACAAGTAGCTTTGCAGCGAGTTACCTGGTGGCTGCTTACCTTGCATTTTTGTTTCGAGCCAAAAATACATCCTAATGTCTTCAATGGGGTGACATTTCATAGCGAAAAAAATCCTGATTGAGGCAATGAAATCTTTGTGTGGAAAGCGGAGAAAGTATCCAAAGACTGTCATGGCCTTGACAACTCTTCTGGATGACGAGTCTTCTATCCCAGTTCTCAAACAATTGACCATGAACGCTGTCCGCTTAAATACTGCAAAATGTTCAAAAATAATCGTCGTACAGAGATGAATGAACCAGAATCTTTATTCTACTATACCAATAAACACCAGCAAAATTCAGGCGGTAATATTTCGTACAAGAAGTCTCCCTTAGGGAAGAATTAAGTCCGGAGGCTACTTTTGAAAGCTGCTCAAAACAATTCCGTTCGCAGAACTTGTACTTCAAAGCTACTCGATTCAGACTTACCTGTAATTGTGCAGCTCAGGTAAGTGGTTACCAGAACGTGAAAAGTCCCAAGATTTATACTAATCGACATCTATTCAACTTCAGCGAAGAATGTCGTTTTAATACAGTTAGTCGCTTAGCAAATGTCCTGACAGCAAGCCAGTTCCGGCTTACGTCTTTTGTTCATATAAATCAGAAAGAACCAAGACAAAGCGTTGCTGCAAAAAGTGAACAGTTGGCAAATGTATATTCTAAGGAGCTAACTATGAGAACTGCTCTGTCAAGTCATAAATTGTCCAGTTACTGAGGTGGCGAAACCAGCCGCAGGCACCAAGAAAGCCATTTCCTTTGCCGGTCTTAAATCATTTACTGGCTTCAGTGTTCAAATAATGTAAACAACTTGCGAGAGATCCATACAAGGTAAAAAAATAACGAGACCAAATCGATTTGCTTCAATACGGTACCTAAGTACGGTTTGTTCAACAACATACCAGTCCCCGATCTTGCACACGGCATTTTTGAGTGACCGGAACCCATGGATATATATATATATATATATATAGAAAGATACATACACAAAGCAAAAATTTTTCTCCCTAGTAATCACCAGGCGTGTAACAGGACTCCACGCACGTCAAGATTAGTACCCTCGCACCGCGCTTCGCGCGGTGGGCGAGGGGACAAGTACATGCGCTTTTTAGACCTGGAGTGGCGTTTCGATATTGTCCTCTGCTCAAGAGTCAATTGATAAGTTAACGTAAGGTGTATAGCAGCCATGATTCCAGTCAAGTGTGGTGCTACGTCCGGAGTTTCGTTTTCGTGGCTATTCTCTTTAACTCGATACAGTGTTGGGCCTCTCCTGAATTAGCTTGTGCGAAGAGGTATGTATCATCTTATTGACGATAATGTATTTGTCGTTGGTGTAGGTCAACTTTTAACAAAAATGTGCAAAAACGAAAGAATTGGCATTCAGAATACTTTGTAATATATCATTTTCGGTATGTCTACGTTGGTTGAATTGTAATTATTACTGTTACACCAAGAGGAATAGAACAGAAGCTTTAGTTTGCTATAGAAGGCGCTAATGCAGTTTCGCATCTCAGTCATATAAATGCAAGTAATGTAAGTAAATTATATATCATTCGACAGTTTATTATGTGGAAATTACAGTGATACCATGATACCAGCCATTCACTGCAAACATAATGCATTATAGCCTTAAAGAACATCCCTGTTACTCGTCGCCATGTTTGAATTTTTCCTTGTACTTCTTCGAAAATGTATGTAAACCCAAAGGTTAGATTAGGGTTAGCGTTAGGGTTAGGGTTTATACACATTTTCGGGGCTTTTAGAGAGCCAAGGCACAATTTAGAAGGACTATACTTAAATTGTAGATAAATCCATAAACTTTAAGGTCTTGAGCCCTCGGTTCATTGTTGACGCTTACAAACTTCAATGTGTCTGTTTTTTTTGGCTACAATGTCTTATGTTTGGTGTAATTTCTTGATATTACTGTATCGTTGTAATCTCCAGGTAAGAAGCTGTTGACTGATATGTGATTTACTTCTGTTACTTGTATTTATATAGTTTAGGTGCGAAACTGCATTAGCGGCGCTAATGCAGTTTCGCACCTCAGTCATATAAATGCAAGTAATAAGGTTAATATTGCTGAAAATGCGAATAAACCCAAACCCTAACCCTAACTGTTGGGTTTATACACATTTTTGAGGGTTTTATACAGTGAACTCCTTTGTTTACTATTTTTGTTGTCCAGTCAAAGGTTGGTGCAAAACTAGGTAAGCCATTACTTCACAGCAGTATAACTTTGTTCAAACAAGTTGAATCATTGTTATTGGTAAAACTCATAGAAATCCTGTTGCAAACAAAGCTGCACTGATGGACATGAGCTAAAGCTGTGGTGGAAGTGTATTTGCAGTCTCTGGCACTAATAAAGCACTCTGTATAAGTGGAATTTTGGACAAATGTATTGCTAACTTATGCTCTCTTTTCAGTATCTACAGTAAGCAAGCAGCTGGGGATTAGTAAGACCAAATTTTTCATGAAGTTTTCTTGGTCCACCTACAAAACACATGAAAAGTTCTACAATTGCATGTTCATTACCCACTAAAGAAACATGAACACATTAATTCCTGTGTTTTCCTGAGCAATTTCAAAACTAGTAACTTTCTTGAGCAAAAAAAATGTTATCTGCCAGATGCAAGACCAGGAAAAAGGATTGTTTTCAATTCCAAGCTAAAATAGAAAAATAACAACAAACAACAAAAACTAATAATTAAAGCTAAAATAAAGGATTAATTTTTATTAGTGTTTCATGATTCAAGTTTTCATAATTTATCGTTTCACAATTCACACTTGTGTAATTTGGTATTTCACTATGCAAGCATGCATATAGTATGGTGTTCCACAATCCAAGCTTGCATAATTTAGTGTTTCATAAATTAAAGCTTGCATAAATTAGTCTTCCACAATTCAAGCTTGTATAATTTAGTGTTTCATGATTCATGTATGTAATTCACAATTAAAGCTGATTCAAAGACACCATTTGAAGTAGAATTTTGATGGAAATAACTAATAGAAAAAAGAGATGCCCTCACAGTGGTTTCTTGTGTTGCTCTTTGAAGAGGATAGTTTTTAAAACTAATCATTATTCTGGAACAACTGCTGGGTGACAAGTGTGAATTAATTTGTTCTTTGTTTATATAACCGTGCCAATATAATTATCTTCATGTCTGAATGATAGCTCTGGAAGTCAACACTATGTAGGGAAGATGTTCAGTATTTCAGGGATATTGTGTCAGACTTTGAACAATTTTGCATCACAAGAAGTCAGAAATTTATTGCCCACTTCATCCAGGTTACTGGTCAGATTAAGACAGATGTTGTTTGCATGGGAGGAGTTGGGGGTCTTTAGAACTTCAAGATTCTTGGAGTGACCATTTCCAACACTTTAATGTGGAACGATCATATTAAAAACGTCATAAGGAAGTCTAACAAACGCCTATACTTTGTAGTTTTACTGAAACGCGCGCGTGTACTAATAGAAGATATCATTGTGTTCTATTGCACCTGCATTAGACCTGTGCTTGAATATTGTGCACCTGTGTTCCACCATTCCCTGTCGAGTTACCAAAGTGACGACCTAGAACGAGTTCAAAAACGCGTGCTGTCAATTTTATCTCCAGGAGAGTCGTACCAGCAAAATCTAAAGAACTTCAAGCTACCAACACTACAAAGCCAGAGACACGATTTGTGTGAAAAACTTTTCAAAAAGATTACGTGTGATCAATCACACAAATTATACGGATTACTTCCTCAAAGGTACCAACCAAAGTACAATCTTAGGAGAAAGAAAACATTTAATATTCCTTGAACTAATACCAAGCGTTACCAAAATACTTTTATTCCATTGATGTGCAGCTTGATCAACAATAAACTTTAGAGATTCTATATGTCACAACATTTGTATATGTATATTTATTTATACTTATTTTATTGTCTTATATTTTTTCCTAATGTGAATTAATTACGCAATTCAGCTACAGGGCTGCGATGTAATTATTTTAATAAACTATCTATCTATCTATCTATCTATCTATCTATCTATCTATCTATCTATCTATCTATCTATCTATCTATCTATCTATCTATCTATCTATCTATCAATCTATCTATCTATCTATCTATCTATCTATCTATCTATCTATCTATCTATCTATCTATCTATCTATCTATCTATCTATCTATCTATCTATCTTACTACTAACATACAATAGTAAGAGTGAAACATATGAATCCAAGGCAATCATTACCTATGCATCCTGTTATGGCAAGCCCATGATGCCTCAAATGATGGAAATTTGACACCAATGACTGAAATGCTGGGTGGTAGAAGGATATGTCCTCCCTTTTTAATGTCCAATGGCTTCTGTCATCTGAGCAGGTTACCTGTAGAGCATGATCTCAGTGGCAACCAGAGGTGTTATGTGTTCAGTTCCCACCAGGGGCTGAGGTTGAGGTTGAGACTTACACCTACCAAGCTACTGTACCACATTTTGTACAGTGTTGTACAGTTCTTTTAACTTGATTACTTGATTTGTCAAATTTGCATATAGTTGTACACATTTCAGTTAAGAACTATTACAATAAATAACCTTCCCAGTACCATCTTAGTCTGTATAGCCTGATGTTTAGAGAACCTCTCCAATGATCAGAAGTTTACAGATTCAATTCCCATTAGAGTCTCCAAAGAACCATTTGCATTTGAGATTTACACAAACCAAGTTCCAAGATTTCATACAAAGCTATAACATTTATTTAATTTAAATGACTGTTTTTATTTAGGTGTTGTTATTATTATTAAATGCTGAAATTTCAGATGGCCTCTATATACTTCAGTTCTTTGTAGTATTTGTGGCTACCTAACTTAATGTCTGAGCATTATAACATGCTGTGAAGGCTGGAATATTTCACTTGTCAATTTGGATAAACATTGGATTGCAATTATGTGAGACCTTTCCTTCTGATTTGTGCAGGACGGTTTATGGTTATAAATTTACATCATTGGTCTGATGTATAATGACTTCTTCATAATTACTAATAGATCAGTGAAGTTAGATATAGTTTTCAATAATTGCTGATCTTCATCAAATCCCATTGCTGCCTATCTGCAGCATATTAACGATTTGAACTGGGTAAGGTACAGTATATAATCTTTGTCCCTGAGGAAAATGGGTATGATCCTTTTTGTTAGTAGGGAAATTATTAAGAGGTTGACTGATATGCTCTAAACGTTCTAAAAGCAACTGACCACAATATATTTAATAATGCAGGTTGTAGGCTGCTATATTTCAAATGTTGCAGTTAGCAGGCTGGAATATTTGTGAATATTGCACTGTACTTGCTGCAATATTTTTAATATTTAAGCCTAATTTCGCACAATATTTATTTCTTAATAATTAATTAATCAATCAATTAATAAAAATAAATATGGATAAAATATAACACTTCAAATACCACGCATTTTATATGCAAAAGTCTCAAAAAGTGAATGCTTGCCCCCACTTAAAAGGCCTCGCAACGCTTACACCTATGATGTCCATTTTTCGTAGTTATGGTTTTTTGGTGGAGGTTCTTTTTTCGTGTTGAAAACTGTGGCGAAATGGTCGACATGTGTAATGCAAAGTTTCTTGCTACCTGTCTTCTCGCATCCAAAATGAAATCAAGCAATAATCGTCAATCAACTATTCTGTTTAGGCATCTATGGCAACTGGCCCAGGAAAACATAAGCTTATATTTCACGTGCCAACAACATTACCAGGACCTCCTGCCATACCTACAGTTGTAACTGGTGCCTCAGGTGCTGCAGGACCAGGTAAGTATGGCTAATCCTCGCAATGCAGGTGTTTTTGTACCTCTTTTTGTCCAATTTTGTGCGCCTGAAAATGAGAATATGGTTCAGCCAATGGAAAACTGTTTGACGAGGAAACAAATCAACAGTGTGCGTCATGTTGAATGTTGTTTAATGGAAAAGATGGGGACATTTTGAGACTAAGCTCCTCAGAATAAATTTCAGTCCTCATTCCAAAAATGTTCTTACTAATACTCAATATGCAGTAAACAATGCAGTGATTGTCATCTGTAAGGTATTAGCCCCCTCAGATAAGGTTTTGCTCCACCTAAGATGTCAGGCCATTTAGGCTAAGGACTATTCACCTATGAATTATCCGGTGTTCCATTTCTTGTCTGTATTTTGGGTTTGCAGTTGGGCAAGCCGAATATTCGTTCTGGCCAAAATGTACGCGAATTAAACAACTGTTCGAAATTCGAATACAGACCGATCACTAGGAATATTGGAAATTCGAACATTATGTCAGCTGAAATGACCAGACTCGTCATAGATATTGATTAGAGTAGAAAATTTTTAGGTATGAGCACAAACACCGATTGATTGTTGGAATTGATGAAATTTTTAAACTTATACTGAGACCCAGATAAATCTCCGCTTGGTTAATTTATTATTCTAATCCCGACACCTCCCTAATTGTCAATCATGCCCATGTTCACCAAGTATTCGAATAATCGGAAACGTAAAATATGAGAGTTGGAGAGCGCTATTCAGGCCATATCAGGCCAATGGAAATGAATGCTGCGAAGTTGCATTGGATTAAATGAAGTTCATCTTACATGAGTAAGCATGCCGTTTGAGGGTTGTAATTTATCTATTGCCATTGTCTCTTTTAATGCCTACTTAACCGTCGAGACACAACTTAGTAAGCTTTTCAGTATTTCTATTTAATTGTTTTTCAGTCAGCAAGTTTGATGTCGGAGAGAACCAGAAGAGATGGGTTGTGATTGGCATTTGCTTGAACAAACTACTGTTACCCTTCCTTCGTGATTTTGCACGAAGCGAAATAACCAAGCATTATTTGTCATTAAAGGGGTCAAGTAAAATTGATTCACAAGTTTACACTGCTCATATGAAGAAGGATGGATCATTTGATTTCAACTACGGCAGCATTAACAACAACTGGAGTAAGTTTAAGAGAAAAGAACGTTCATACGACTATAAAGTTAGGACGCCTGAAGACCTGGCCAAACTTTACCTTGAACCAAAGATGGCAATCTTTACAGGTAACATACTCTGTGTTTAAGCACATTAACGAGTTGAATAATAGTTCAAACACGATATAAATCTGAGAATATATCACTGTATGTACAGTATCTCTATACCAAGTAAGGCAGCTGCTCAATGTTCACAAAAGTATAATTGGCTGATTGCGTAGAATTTATTACCAGGGAAGTTCATTGTTTCATTTCCACGCAGGAGTGGTTTGAGTCATTGTAAGAATTAGTATCGATGAACGCGATTTTCAAATTGCGCCGGGTGGAAGTTAAATTGTCGTGCTTGAAGTCATTGTCATTTCGTTGTTCCTTTAAAGGCTTTTGTTTTGAATGTTCCAAAATATTTAACGTCTAGCCTGTCACGAAGCTATAACAACCGAAAAGATTGATTTAAGCAAACTGTGAAAAACAAATACGCCGGGGGAAAAGCTTCCGAACAAATTCCTTTGTTGGTATAAATATTGCTTTGAGCTGCTTAAAAAAAACTTTCATGGAGACCTACGATCAAGTATTGTTATTGTGAGACGACAACGTATACAATACAGTAAAGCTAATAAGAAGTTTGATGATGGCACTCGTTATTTTCATTGTGTGGACAGATTTGTTCGTATCCCTAACGTTAAAGGTAATGATATGGAAAATATTAGAATCGCAGGTGTAATGTGTCAATATCGGCGTGGTCTAAGGCACTTCAACGTTTACTTGTGAATTCTGAAGTCCCGAGTTCAAGCCCTTCCGGAGAGACTAGCTTCTCATTGCATTATTGCTTTCGTACTTTTTGTTCTAATATTGTTGTTGATTTTATTTCTTTTAAGTCTTTTTTAAAAATTTCCATAAAACAAAGAATGTTCAAATTCTCATCAACAGAGTTATTTTTACATTTATTGCTTCGAAAGCTGTTCATTACACGCCATCCAAGGGTTGCCTCATGTAGATTGTCAATGTACAAGGGTCTGAACAGAGTGGAAAATGCAAGATGGGTGGGAGGGTGGTGGTGTTATTCCAGTGTTCCAATTATTTTTTTTTATTTTTATCAACCTTTTTTAACTTTTTAAAGGGGTCAAGTATATTTACATTTTCCATTAGGTAGTTGTCCCTAGGAGGAGATCAATAGACATACTTTTAGGTTTATTGGTCTCTGTGCAAATTTCCTCAAGGTTATCAAGCATCGGAGTCACCGTAAGTTTCATAAACACTGATGTTTTTTTATTTAAATTGCAACCATCAGCGCCTTTTCTATCTGTCTTGTCTGTTGATTGGTATTATTTAATTATGTTTCGTACATATACACATGATTTATCGAACGATAGATCTTGAACGAATATTTTCATTCATTTGATGCGCTTATGTCGACTATAGCTATATTTAAGGACTGAAATTTGAAACGCTTTAATCAGGGCTAGGGAGCTATACTCGCACTTTAAAGATTAATTAATTGGGTGAGGAACTGCATTATGGACAAGCAAGTCAATCGAAGTTAAGCATATTTACTATATTTAGCGGATTTACTTTATTAAGGTGTGTTTTAATAATTTTTTTCCTAAAGTGTTAAACTTTGCTGGTTTAGATCCATCCCATATGCATTCAGCTGTGATCGTTTCATGTTTTGGTTTTATCGGTCTCTAATTCTTTCGTGAATAAGCTTTTATTAAAGGTTCGTTTACTCTTGTTACCTTTTCACGCTGACGTTCATAATTGTTTCTTTTGATCATCTCCAAAAATATTTATTAAAACTTTGGGTTTCCTGACTTTGATTCTCCATGGCCAGCAATTGATCGCTCAGCAGCTATCGGTGACTTGCTAAAAAGCAAGCTCTTTGGTTCCTGTATCTGTGGTAACATGATCTGGATTAAGATGTAGTGGGCTTGAAATAGTGTGCCAGGAAACATTTTTATCTTGATTTTGTCATCAGTACCTTGTCGGTGTGGTATTGCGTGATATTTCTAACTCAATACCTCTAACTGGATGTGGCTATTATTAACTATTAGTTTAATAAAACAGTCCACTTTTTTAAAATCTCAAGTGCTGTTGCGGGCTGGAGAAACCCTTCAAACACAATAAAAGACAGAAATTCGTCTCTCAACACAAGTTATGCGTGCTCAGTAGTCTTTCTAAACGTGAATAAAAGTTGAATATAACAACGAAATTTTAGCCCTGAAGAGCATATTTAAATTTAAAGCTATCAGAAGCTAGATAATCCAAAAGAACATTTGAAAACAATCGACAAAAGATTGTTTGCTCACAAATTTTTATTCAAGTCATCTGTCCAAACTTCTTGATACTGGCGTTGAATGCTTTATATAACAAACAAACAACCGAAAGGTGTCTAAAGCTCGTTTTAGCTCTTATTTGAACTCAGTTAATCCATAGGCGAGTGTCTCAGTAATTAGGAAACTTACCTTTGTTTTTCACTGAGAGTTCGATGAAAACGTGATGTGGGTCCATACAAATGTATGCCTTTTATTAGCATGCTCTACAATCATAGCGGCGACATCACCAACAGTCTTACCCCAACCTCGCCCACAACAGATCTGATTTGTCAATAGATCTGACCGATTTGACCTTCCTGAATATAATCTCGACTTACTAGTAAGACAGTAGACGTAGCCCCGAGCCTTTCTCGCGTAATTTCCACGAAACTAGAAAATCTAACGATTGACAAAAAAAGAAAGATCGTCTATTCGTTTCTGAAAACGAAAATTCTCTTTACATGATTTTCTGCCGTAGTCCGTATTGGTTCAGCTAAGCGTGTTAGTATTTATAAGTTTGTAAATACTTGTCGGAACTAAAAATGATGACCTTAATAATAGTTCACTATCTGTGAAAGTTTAGTTCTATGAGTACTGGCTGCAGGGTTTTCCGGCATTATTTCTAAAATCATATTTTTTATAAAAAAGATAAAATGTTGTTTATGATTCTTTTTGCTTATTGTAACGGTTTGATTTCATTTGCAGTCGCCAGTAATTAAATAATTTGTACGCCTGCCATTCAACTGAGTGAACTGTTCCGTTTCATTCAGTAGCTTTTGCCGCATTTGGTCTCTTTTTTCCTTATCAACTTCAGGGCAAGAATGGAATTTACCAGACACAATCAACACCATCGCAAAAATCCACACGCCATCAAAATAACGTGGACGAGTTTAGAGTTAAATTTAGTGTTAGGGTTGGAAAGAAAATCGTTTTAGCCAACTTCTACGGTTAGAGGTAGGGTTTGGGCAAAAAATAAACGTTTGAAAGATTGTTACTCACGGATATATTGCAGATACAATATGTGCCATGGTAAAATTGTACACGCCATCAGAATACAGTATCGTAGACGAGTTTGAGATTAGAATTTGGGTTTTGGGTGATGATTAGTATCAATAACATCGCTTTGTAAAAAGTTTAGGATTAGGGTTAGTTTAGGGTTTGGAATAAGATTAATGTCGATAAGATAATTTAAGATATCGTCGCTCACTGTCATTCTGACCCAAGCGAATTAATCTTTTCAAGTAAACCTAGCGATGACGTCACTTTTCTGCGCTAATATGCAGTCATTTGCTTTCGTTCTGGATACTTTTCAACTTACTTCCAGTCCATTGTTTACTGGCATCCGTTGGTTCTTTTTACATAGCATAACGCGTTATTTACTCACCTACGCACTTTTTCCATAAACGTTTTAAGTCATTTTTCCCCCCCTCATTGTCACGGTTTTATCCCTCTTGCTGTCTCCAGTTTGAATTTGAGTGCTTGTCACTTCCTAGCAATCTTGATTTGAGTCCCTAGATTATTTATATTATTATTATAACAACTCACACACCATCCAGCTAAGGGCAAAGTAATGGATCTCAGCCTACTACGGGCACCTAGCAACCCACCAGGTTAGGCCTGCACAGAAATTGAACATTTCAGGGAACGTGTGGGGAAACTAAATTTTACCATTAAAATTGATTTTAAAGAACACCAATAGGGCCAACCCGTGTTCGTTCAAATTATTCAGTCAGGAAGGAGTAAGGGAAGTACAGCCTTCTAAAGTCTCTGGAAACACTCCTCTGGTACATATATTCAACTTGATCTTTTAATGACTGAATTTAGAAAAATCGTTTTTTTTTTTTAAGACTGCAGGCAGTAATACGATCGATGGCACTTCTTCACACAACTACGCATGCTCAAAAATGCATTGCGTGGGAGGGCTTGCTGTTTGAGGTTTAATCACTATTGAGTTATGTCTGTTAGTGTTTTTTTAGTACATGGCGTGCACTAATCTTCACACTTGCTTTAGCAACAAGGGAAACAGAACAGTGATAAAAGGTTGACGGAAAAAATTTACGACCTTTTTTTTTTGTCGAAACTTTATCAAGCTATCATCACAACTCGAGCTAAAATTATCATAAACGTTGATTAAACTTTTGTTTCTTCTTTTCATTTCTCGTAAGTAACCCAGAACTTTTTATCACCAGGCAATCTTGGTACTTAAAAAAATAAGTAAAGATTCTGATCACCTTTCACAGCCCGACAAGAACAAGAAGAAATAAACTTTGCTGCCATGTTGTTTACACGTTTAAAACAGATGGCGTTCACTCGCGTTTGCTCGCGTTTTATTGCTAAATGCCGCTGATGACGACCTGAAACTGTGTCCACCCACCTTAACAGTATTCTGTTGACCTTCCAATCTGTTAAGGTCAGTTTAGGTGTGCCACTGCAAGGGTTAAGTCTGAATATTGCTTTATTCATAGAGTGGTGTAGGTCTTTTTCAGCATTTAAGGCTGGTTTATCCTCAACCAACTAGGGTCAAGGGCATCAGCCTGCTGTACAGATTTTCTTCTAGTCCTTGGGCTAATAGGGCAGGTTTGCCAGCACCTGAAGGTAGTGTACTTGCAGCTGCCAGCCAATTAAGGCGAGCTGAGACTTTCGGCTACCTGTCTACGCAACTGGCAAGGGAGGGTCGCCACTCCCTCGGTCATCTCATCAAAGCCTGCTCATTTAATGGAGGTCACTGGCTTCGAATCAATGTCCTACACCTATATTGTTCTTCTTCTTCTTCTTCTTCTTCTTCTTCTTCTTCTTCTTCTTATTATTATTATTATTATTATTATTATCATCGTCTCTTTTTCATACCTATCAGTTCGTAATGGTGGTTTATAAGGGTCGGACATCAAGCCAAAACCATTGGCCTTAGATATCCAATACTCTTCTGATAATCTTTGGTGTTTCTGAGACACAAACGTTCTGCATCAAG
>JASJOG010000597.1:0-96860 GCA_030142905.1 Heliopora coerulea | reverse complement strand
CTTACTTGCACATTCTTTAGATAAAAGCTTCTGACTAAATAGTCACTACACCAGATATGTTCTGATATCAGATGCACCTAAAATGAACAGACACTATCAGTCAAAAACTGTTTATTCTTCTTAAAGCTTCCACAAGATAAAATATCACCTACTTGATAAATGTGATACACTTCGCGTCCTTTTTCAGGCCAGTATCTATGGCATTGAGGCTATAAACGAAATGGCAAAATAGCAATGAAAATTACTACACTACGAAGTAACTACAAAAAGTAATCAACCACCACAGTAATTAAAGCGCATATATCAGGGTTTAAAAATTAGCAGTTTCCCGTTAACCAATGGTAAGTAGTTTTCATTGCATGTTTACTAAATATCTGTTTAAGTAACCCTACATGGTTTGTAAAAAAGCTTGTTTGAAAGAATTTAATCACATCTTAGCAAATGCTGATATTCATTTTTTTCTGCTTTAAGACTGAATGGGTTTCGAAGGATCGGAAAAGCCGAATTTAAAACTAAAATGACTACGTAATAAACCGTGAATTTGAAATTTGTCTATAGAATCTTGGATGGTAAACTTTGCAACTTGATCAGTAAAAATTTCTGTCTACCAACCCGAGTAGTTAATTATCCCATAAACTAAACTCGAGCCCTGAATTCGTGACCATTACACATAACTGTGTCTAATGAGTGATTCAACACTGTTCAAACAATCGCAAAAACATGCCATGTTTTTTTTTGCGTATACAGAAACTAGTTCAAACAACTTTTTATGATGTCTAACCCGAGGCTGTTGTCATTTCGTTCGCTCTTAAAGGTCCTGGTACTTTTGAAGTTAAAGAGCAAAGGTCACGGTATCTGTCTACGGTAACGTTCGGTAAATTTCAAAACTGATTTATTTGGACTCACGATTGTGGTAATTTACCCGCTAAGGCCGATATCCACGGTGGCGATTTCTCCACGTATAATTTCGTTCACAACACGCATACTCGTTCGCGTTTACACGCACCCAGCATCTGCACGTATGTCATGAAAACTTGCAGTAGCGGAGACATACCTTTCCTTCGATGTGAATAATTGTCAGAAAATGTATTACGTTTCGCAACGAAATGGTTCACGAAATCTTTCTGTGTTGTTTGGTGTGAATGGCTCTTGACCGAATACTTATTCCGGGTATAGAAACTTATCCTGAAATTTATTTTATGTGGTTTACTTTTACAATATATCGACTTACTGAAGTAAACATGACGTAAACATGCACCGAGCGGCAACGAAGGCCGAAACGAATTTCTGTTGCACATTTGTGAAATAATTGCTGCCAATAGAAACACAAACCATTACTTACAAGTCCTAGATCTGCTAATTTGGTTAACATTACGATGACCACGACACCTTGCTCCCACACCATCTAGATAACAAAATATGCAAACCTTAAACACCTCCAAGAGACATCTTGACAAGATAACTGCTAGAAATGCCTATAAGCGGAACTATGTCTGTTTTTGAAAATTGGACATCTGGTGATCATCGGTGCAAAGCCTGGTTCACACGAGCGACATAAGGATAAGGACAAGATCAATAGGAAAACAAAGCATGAGATCTCTTCAAGGACTTGTGAAGATAAAACGAGAATTTTTCTTTATTTTGTCTTTTGTTTGGCTCTTGGCTTATGCTTGGACTATGATGTTATGCTTATGATTACGACGATCCTTATGTCGCAGGCTTAACCTCATTCCTTTGATTTGCCTTTTGCTTATACTTATGCTCACGTGTGAACCATGCTCTCTCGAAATACTACATTTCCCAAGGTCTAAAAAAAAGTCCAGATGTCACCATTAAAATGAGAAATACGTTACAACAAATTAACCACTTTTGTTTCAAAGACAGTCTACCATACAGTCACCCAGTAACTTGTATGATAATACTGACATTACACACCACTCTGACGAGGTATGTCAATAAGTTCCTTCTTCCTATTCTGATATATTTTTTAAATATATAATCTGTTTTTTTAATTACACTCTCAATATTTTGGAAGTGAAAGCTTTAAATTACACATTAAATGTATTTTTAACAGATGGGGTATAATTCTAAAAAACACAAAGATTTCGCTAGTGTTTCACAAATTTTGCAAGACGTGTGTCAAGATTGATCAAACAAAACTTGCCTGCCAAAAGTCAGCCACAGTATTACCCAAAGGACCTTGTGTAGCTATATAAGCTGGGTTTCTTGGGTCATCATCGATCTAAAAGAGAAACTCATTCATTACACTTAATCCTGAACAGCATCCGATAATATAACAACCCATACTAACAAGTCACTCCCAAATCGACTCTTCATTGATCAATGACAAAACAGACTGTCTTGTACACGTACTTGGAAGTATCATTCTATATAAATTTGTAAATGTAGTTGGCTAATTACAACCAACGTATCAAACACGGCTAAGTAGCTCGGACGTCACTTCATATTGAAACTCTCAGAAGTGTGTGGAACAAAGTAAGTTTTAATGCTTTTCCGAGCATCTTGTCGAGGATCACGCTC
Organism: Heliopora coerulea; assembly: GCA_030142905.1. Lineage (NCBI taxonomy): Eukaryota > Metazoa > Cnidaria > Anthozoa > Scleralcyonacea > Helioporidae > Heliopora > Heliopora coerulea. The sequence goes on along the minus strand of JASJOG010000597.1, from coordinate 94,319 downwards.
TATTTGTGAGGGGGAGAGATGATCGGACCATAACTTTGGTGCTAATTGATGTAGAAGTTCACTCAGTCTATCGACATTTGCTTTGAATTAGTGATACCTTGGAAAATATATGAAGATCTATTGAAGGTAAACTTTCGCAACGTGTTTTGTCGAAAAACCACGACCAGCCGACAACTTAAAAAGTATAAAATAAAACATGTTCCGAAAAATAAAGACATCTTGGAAAACTCAAGATATGAGTCAAAACAAGACGAGTATATGAGACTGTAATATTTCGACTTTATTACAAAGTCATCATCAGACGGAATGATTTACAAAACAAGCCAAAGTAGGATTCCTAACTTCCGTTGTTCACACTGTATATATAGACCTTGGCTTGTTAATATCTCAGGTATAGGATTCCTAACTTCCGTTGTTCACACTATATATATATATATATATATATATATATATATATAGACCTTGGCTTGTTTTGTAAATCATTCTGTCTGATGATGACTTTATAATAAAGTCGAAATATTACAGTCTCATATACTCGTCTTGTTTTGACTCATATTTTGAGTTTTCCAAGATGTCTTTATTTTTCGGAATTTGTTTTATTTTATACTTTGTGTTTTGTCGAGTTCACTAACTATTCATGAAGCAAGAACAGGGAAATCATAACCAAGACGTGGATTGATAGTAGATCAAACACCTCCATAAATTAAGCCAATTTTTAACAAGATGTTCAATTAAAATATTGAATTTTTAGTTATGTTGTTATTTACCGAGCATGGCGGTTCATAAAGTAAAAAATACTTTCCCGAGGTCTCGAAACACGGCACAAAAGGGCCGTTTTTGCGACCGAGAAGTAGACTATTAAAATACCTTCAACGGAATGTCTGGAAATAAAAGGAAAAGGGATAAAAAAAACTGACTCTAACACTCAAAAGAGTTTGGCGAGAATTCTGTTCAGCGCGCTCAAATATCGCAGAGAATTGCCTGTTACTACAGTCCATTCAAAGTGCTGAAAGATAGGATTTCTCTAGTTCAGGATATCAAATATACTTCGAGGTGTTTGATCTCGAATCAAACAATCCCAAGAAATTCAGATTTAATTTATAAATTTTAGTTGATATAACGATGGTAAATTAGTTCCCCTGGTTATTCACAAATCCACACAGCAGTCTTTAGTCAACAATGGGTGGCAACCGCCGTATGCGACATATTTTTGGGTATATTACACCTATTGCTGTTTATTACCAGAAAATATACTATCATTAAGGCCAACCTAAAACTCATTAACGCGAAAATACATTCATTTTATTCAATCGACGTTCACGAGCGTAGATACGCAACCATTTGCATCAAAGGGCATTCTATAGAGCCAACAGACGACCATTAACATCATACTACTCTACATTAGGGATAATAAAATTTCAACTACGCGAAAGAAATATCTTGCCAAATTGAAATTTTATTATCTCTAATAGTGTTAATGGTCGTCTGTTGGCTCTATAGAATGCCCTTTCATACAAATAGTTGCGTATCTACGCTAATAAATGTCGAATGAATAAAATGAATGCATTTTCGCATTAATACGTTTGAGTCTGGTGTTAATAATATATTTTCCGGTAATGAACAGCAAAAGGTGTATTGGGAAAGTTTCAGAACGGCTACAAGAGGGAACTTCAGAGTTTGTATTAGCCATAACAGCACCCCACACACCACCACTACTACACACCACCAGCAACAAAAACAACAGTAAGAGCAGTGCTATGCAACCCCTGACATTAACAGTAAGTAATCACAATAACTACCATATAGGAATAGAATAACAGAATGGTGATGATGATGATGAAAAATGCGATACAAGTACTCACTATGTAACTTGCGTTAATGTAATCACATCCAGAAGCATTTGAGGTCTCTCGAAGCTTCACCCTGTTGTGATCGTCTACAAGGGAAATTGTTTCGTAAGAACGCCAACACGAAAAGGAAAACATTCCTGGAGTTTTCGAGCTAAGTAATCATCTAATCACGAGACGGCTCAGTACATAAACGAATGTTCGGGAAGAACACTCCATACTCGGGTGTTATGGCGCGGCTTAAGTGCAATAGGGACCTTAAAATCTACGACATCAACTTGTACGACGACGTCCTTGAAAATTTCAGCATTTAAAGAAACCACGGTTGATTGACCACCGTGTTTGATACTTGTGGCTTGTTTTATGACTGCAAAGACGCTCCAGTTCTCCTCAAACTACTGTAGTCTCGAGTTGAATTCAATCTAAAGTAACAGCTTTTTACACTTCACGAACAGACGTCTTCCTTAAGATGTGAAAATGGTCTAAGTGACGTTGTATATACAACGACGACGGAGTTGAGAATGCTCTGGAGAATTAAAATTATTCAATTACTTTGTCTTGCGTGAACAATTTATTTGTTTCGAAGGTCGCGTCGTTGAAGTTGACATTAGACCGTCGTAGACCAAAAGATACCTATTAAAAATCTGATACGCATCGGTATTTAGCTGAGGTATGTCAATACTGGTATTCTTTATGGGTGCGCTTTAGGATGAGATGAGCTGGTGATTTACAAGAAGTGCATGAATACAGATTTACGAAACTTTGGGACGAGATGGAAGGAATTTCTTACTCAAATTCTTTTAAAGTTTGGTAGATTTTATTTACTCATTAAAATTCATCAACGATTTCTGTATGTTCCAGGATGACCAGTTATTTCAAGATGAGGTACAGTCACGGAAGGCATATCGGAGTTAGTGGATTTGGACTTACAATCCCTTGTTTCATTTTGTCATTTGGTCCATTGGTTACTCTAGTTACTTAAACTCATGCCTCTAAATATATTTATCCATCATAGTGACTTCGTTCTTACAATGTATCTACTAGCAAGACATAAGCTGATAAATTATTAGCAGAGGAACCAATCATATTGCTAGAAAGCTTACACCGCCAGCAATACATTTTATGCATATTCATGACAAATACATACAGACACATGAAAACATACACTTACATATAAATTAACAAAATGCAAACACACATATTTACTCACAAGGCAGCACATCACTATATCTATTCTTCTTGCTGTTCGTCGGATCTTTTCCAACATCAGTCAGGTCCGGCTCTGCTTCGTATACACTCAAGTCCTGTGGTAGAAAAAACTCATACATATTCATAGATTGATTACAGAGCACAATCGCACGCAAATTGAGAAACAGATATGCACGCTCAACTACAAGTAATGTTTACAACATGAGCGGCCGTGTTGTATTGGACATACGATCACGAGCCGAAGGCGAGCGGTTGTACATTCAACATAACACAGTCGCTCATGTTGTAAACAACTTATGAAGCGAAAACATGGTAACATTCGTGTTCTTCAAAAATGGTGAAGATTCCAACGATTTTAGTCGAGAAAATAGCAAGAAAAGGTCATGAAAAGCAGTGTAATACAACCACTAGTGGTTGTATCAGCGTGATACAATAACTAATAGTTGTATCATGATGACAACAACTGATTAAACTTTATTTGCACCACTCTCATCCCCAGATCCCATCACTTTTCTTAGCGCGGCCGCTCGAAACGTGTTGGGGCTCTGGAGACTCAGGCAGTATGTGGTTGGCTGGCGGACTAAAACAAAATTTATTAAGGGGTACACAAACACAATTTGATTAGCCGAAACTAGAGGTCCTAATATCGATGACATCCAGTGTCGGTCTTCAGAGCTTAAAATCTTTTTGTGCTGTTGCGTTAAGTGATGGCAAATGGGGACGAAAATAACATGTACACGTGTGTTCACATAAAGTTCATTTATTATCTAGAAGGGGCATTGGGGCTAAGTGTCACACAACCGCAGGCAACAAATGAAGGCTGCCATATTGGATAAATTGGGAAGCAAATCAATCCCTGGATGAAAAGTACAAAGCCATGGTCAAAGGCCTCTTCACTTTTGTCTCTTGTTTTTGCTTTTTTTTAAAAAAAAAAAAAAAAAAAGAAGAATGTAAAACAAGTCAATAATAGCCGACTAATAACCAGAGAAGCTGTTTTTCTGCTATACAGTTAACGTAAACAAACACGAAACAATTCCCTGAACAACAGTTGTTCGACATCGAGTTTCTGAAATAGACGGCAAAGGGCCTGGAGAAGAACAATTGGCCCCCCCCCCAATTTAATCAAAATGGCGGCGTTCAACTTGACCCAAGTCTTCGGCCCCCATACCCCTTTTAGTCTTCCCCTTCATAAATCATCTTCCAGGGCTAACCAACAGCTCCAAGCTGTAGTACGTTCCTCCATAATTGTTATTGTTGCAGCAGCTTCAATTCGTTGCAACAACAGAGGATGGCGAAGAAAATTCTCCTCTAAGGCATTCTAAGATTCCAAAAAAGACACCTTCACTATAACAATAAACCAAGGGAAAAGCGGGTTTGATCCACTATTTGTCCTTAAGGACTCCAAATAATTCTGGAAGGAACAATTTTTTAACATCTACACATGCATGAAGAAGTTGTTCCCTTACCTCCCACTCTTTGGAAAGCCTATTTTCATTTTTTAGATGATCTTCCATGTAAGCCTATCAATTAATGTAAACAAGATATTTATTTCAGGCCCCGAAGAACAAAGAAGGGGTGTTACTTCCGTCTTTATAAACAGGTGTGATAAAACTCGGAAAGTGCTCAACAATAGACAAGGAAATTTCAGAAATTCGACGAGATTTTGGGCACATATTTGACGCACGTATTTTCAGTAAGCAATACTTTTTCTTGGGTTTGGAACGAAAATATCTTGATTTTCTAGGCAAACTTGAATTCTCATGATTTCCGACAATTTTGGAAAGAATTCTGCCAATACAGACAGGTAAAGATACTCCCACAAAAACATACCCTTTTCTGATGTTTGAGTTCATAAACCTGTGTCCCTAGTCCCTTCCCTCATTAAATATTACACAAGTGGTTTTACTGATGCATTGTAAAATGATTCAGCGGCTGACAACACTGAGCGGAGGATGGCGAAAACACGTAGGTTTACGGCGCACTGGTATCCCGAAGGTGCGAGTTCAAATCTCGCTCGAGTCAACTTTTTTCAGCAGACTTCGGCAGTGTAGGTTAACTGTGAAGTTTTCGTTAACAGTAAACTAGTTTGTATTTGAAGAAATTGTTTCGATTGACTTTTTTGATGATTTTCAGTGTGCTACACTCGCAATTTCATCTCTCGCAACCTTATAGCAAACTCGTCCCCAGAGCCTATCACGCTGGTGGGCGAGAAAGACTCGGAGAGTCGACAACGGACTATTAAGTTTGTGACAGTTTTCTTCAAAGCTCACGCGTTAAAATGAACCGTCGGTAACGAGATAATTGTCTGTTGAGTGGTTTTCAACTTCTTTTGGCATAGCGTTCAAGTCCTTTGACCGTTCGATCTCAATTGACTTAAAAGGAATAGACCAGTTCACGGTTCTCGCCGCCATTTTGTCGGGTAGGGGAGAATTTTTAGGCGTGGTTACCAAGCCCCCTGATAATCACGGTTGTTGGCAACTTCGAGAGCGTCTTGTTCTCCGAATTTTCAAAAATTTTCAACTTTTGTCCGGTTTTTGAAGGAAAAAGTACCAGGAGCTTAAGGTTCAGTAAACGTTATATTACTCGGGTGATTTTTATTAGCACTGGATGCATGTTTTGATTTTAGGCACGCATTGCAACATCGCGCGTAGTGGCCGTACAATCGCTGACGAGTAGTTTATTAAGGGAAGAAATTTTTGAAAATTTTTAAGCTACTTATGTTTATTTAAAGAAGTATACTGCAGGGAAATTTGCACGATAAATTGCTTAAGCCACTCGCGTTTACAAGGTGGCCGTTATTTGCTATTAGGTGGAAGTTTTTGCTTTTTAGATCTTCAAATTATTTGCATAAGATGCATAACAAAGGCGCATTGTATGTGGGAAGAACCTTTCACATTTGATGAAGATTTAGATTTAAAATCTTACGAGCCTTTGTCTCCAAAATATTTGAAAGATGGATACGCTTCATTGCAAAAGAACTAAATTGGCTGATAATGTGGCCAAGCAAGGCGCAAGTACAATCCCCTCAGACCAAGATAGTCTTTGAAGGTGCCCATTCTCAAAGAGTTGAAATTATCATAGCCTTCGACAATTGTGCGCAAAGGTACCCTATGGACAAATAAAAAGTTAAACGAGGTATCTTTCAGAGCTTATTTCTTCAATAAACAATATTAAACATTTAAAATTTATATTTTGCTCGTAAACAAATAAGGAACACTGCAGTAATTACTATGTATTAGATTTGTGTTTACATGGACAGCAAATATTCGCTCAAGTTTTCAGCATGTTTATAACATCATTTAACTCGAGTCAAAAGACAAAACGCAAATATTTTGCCATGAAAATTAATGTATCCAATCAAAAAGGTACAGAAGTCATGTTTAAGCGGGATTGTGAAACAATTGCGATTACAAACAGTTATTTTACCCCTGAGATCTCCTCGTGGTAATTAAGTTGAATATCCAAACACTCTTAAGATTTCCCATGCGACGTATTCAATCAATGTGCATCCAACATCGATAAAAATCACCTTAACAATAGAAAATTTACTCACCTTCAAGCTGCTGGTACTTTCTCCTTCAAAAACCGGACAGAAAGTACAAAATTTTCAAAAACTCGAAGAACAATACGCACTCGAAGTGGCCAACAACAGTGATGATAACGGGGCTTGGTAACCACGCGTGAAATTTCTTGCCTACTCGACGAAATGGCGGCGAGAACCGTGAACTGATCTACCGCAGTGAACTCAATTTCCATATCTGGAATGCTAACTCCCAGTCATTTGCTCGGGCAAAAAATAAAGCCAAGATGGCCGCCCATGGAGGCCAATTTGGGACGTCAGTTTTAGTCCTCTTCGCGGTCTTGTACATCAGTTCCAGTCCTTTGCACGAATTTAAATTTCACTTTTTGTTTGGTTTGACTTCGAAAACATTCACAACCATGGAAAAAGTGCACAGACGAAATATTACTGGACCAGTCTTACATATTCGAGTGTTTAAAAGGATTCGTTATTGTCGTGTGGCCTAAGAACTATCCTAAATTGTCTAAAGATGGTAAACTGGCGGTAAAAAAGGACGTGCACTTACTAGTTTCTTCAAGAAATTTCTCGGGACCGTTTCATCAAGTTACTCGTGAGTTTGGTAATTTATTTTCGTGAAAATATATAATCTGTAACTCCGTTTGACTTTGTTGAAATATATTTGAAATTCTTAAACTCATTTCTACCTTTGGAAGACATGTTTTGTGTGTATTTTCAATACGAAAAATTTTTAGAGAATGTAAAAACTCGCGTGGGAGACTAAAACTGGCGTAGAAGCCTGTGTAGGGGACTGAAACTGACGTCCAAAATTGGCCTCCATGGACGGCCATCTTGGCTTCACTTTTCATTGGCCAGTTAGCATTCCAGATATGGAAATCGAGTTCACTGGTCTATTGTCGCCAGGGTGTCCCGTCACTATACAAACATCGAAAAGTGTTCAACTTACACGGAATTTTTGCAAAGGTTCAATACGGTAAATGCCGGGTTTTCCTAGTCGCGTTTTATAGCCCACATATTTTTGTAGAAATCGTCAGTCTGTGTACTAATGGCTTGAAAACTATTCTCCATGGAACGCTTGTTGAAGGAATTAATTGAACAAGGGAAGATTAGATAAGTTGCCCAGTAGTAACAAACTTGAGATAAGAAAAGGCTATCTGGGAGATCGGGGAACCGGGGAATCGAGGAATAGGTTCCTATTTATAACAATCAGAACAATATAGTAAGAAAAGAGTTATATGCGAAGGCCTATCAACCTTGGCTTCAGACGGCTCCTGCACTTCTGACGAATCTTTGACAGTTAACCTTCAAAGGAAGCTTCGTTATTGTTTCAACTGTCAATCTCACTAGGTATTCCCACGATCGGCAGTCTTTATGCCGAACATCCTGAAACAATTTAAGAAAGCATCGCATATTCCAAGAGCTAAAGGCACGAGTGTAATGTAGCCAAAAATCGAGGGTAGACGTCGAGGTTCTGGGGTAGGAAGTCGAGGGTCGACAGTAAAATGTCGAGTGTCTACAAACATCGAAAAAAGGCAGAATAACTTTGTTCTGGAAGAACTAGGTAATCCTGTACTACCCGTAAAAACTTGATGACAAAGCTCAAATAGCCGTATTTTCGCCCCGGTATTTCTGCGAGCCCATTTGGCCGGCGAAACGTGAAAGGCCAAGTAGCGATGACCATTATACACAAATAAGGTTGAGAAAAGACGTATGTGGTCCGTGAAGTGTCTTTTAGGCCGGTTTCCTGTGAGTCAAACTTACTGAATATGAAATGTCATTTTGGTGCCACGTGAACTTTTTACCTCGTATCGAATGTCTTCATCACGCGCGGCATGAAGAACAATACTATGGCTATGTTTTTATTACACCAAATTTCTCCGGATTCATGCGCAATCCGGAGACTGTCTACATTGAATTCGTTAATTGAGTGTAAATGGCCATTTCAATCCGAAGAAAAAGTCTCCAGATTGCCAACAAATTTTGAGAAATTTGTCCTAATGTAATCATAGCCTTAGTATTGTTCTCCATGCAGCGCGCATGAAGACATTCGTTTGTATGAGAGGTGTTGACAGGGGCGTCGGGAAGCGGGGGAGGCAAGGGGCCTTGCCCCAACTTCTTTTGGTGGGGGCATGAGGATGTGGGGGCCCTCCACTTTTTACCTGGCTAGTAATATTAAACTACAAACTTATAATCACCAAATTAGATCACTGTGGAATTAAGCATTATTTCTCCCTACAAATCTGCTATTTTAACTGAAAAGCCAATCTATCTCCAGGTAGATTTCAAAATTTTCCTGGGAAGCATGGCCCTGGACCCTCTGGACATTTCTTACGCCTTGGGCGCTCGCTCTGTCCATCCCACTTTTGTTACGGTTGGCCGCCACTAGCGAGCTCACCGGGTCCCCCCACTTTTTTGTCGTTCCGACTCCCTTGGGTGTTGACGTGGCACCGAAATGACATTTCATATTGAATAAATTTGACCCACAGAAAACCGGTCTAAAAGACACTTTAATGGCAGTTCACGGGCCACATACGTCTTTTCTCAGCCTTATTGGTGTATGATGTTCATCGCTACTTGGCCTTCTAAGTTTCGCAGGCCAAATAAGCTAGCAGACATCCCTCGGGGCGAAAACATGGCTATTTGTGTGTTATCGAGTTTTTACCGATAGTATAGGAATACCTAGTTCTTCCAAAATACGTATCTCTATATCTTTATGTTTTTATTATAAAATTTTTCTGCCTTTTTTCGGTATTTGTAGACACTCAACATTTTACTCTCGACCCTCGACTTCTTACCCCAGATCCTCGACATCTGCCCACGATTTTTGGCTACATTATAATCGTGCCTTTGTAGCTCGTGGAATATGCGACGCTTTCTTAAATTCTTAGAGGATGCTCGGCATAAAGATTGCCGATCGTGGGAATATCTCGTGTGACTGGCAGCAATAACGAAGCTTCCTTTGAAGGTTAACAGTTATAAAGATTCGTCAGAAGTGCAGGAGCCATCTGAAGCCAAGATTGATAGACTTTCGCATATAACTCTTTTCTTACTATCGTTCCGATTTTTGTAAATGGGAACCTATTCCCCGATTCTCCATTCCCCCTTTTAAAGATCTTCTTTTGTTCTGTGCCTGTTGGCAGGTCCGTGGCATCCATTCTCTCCATCCTTTTCTGTATTCTGCCTTCCTTTTCATTTCTCTGTAGCTGTTTTCCTTGATCAAATCCAGCATGGCAATCCTTTTCCGCCCTCTAGGTCTTTTACCTATAATACTACCTTCAATCACTCCTTTACCATGGCCAATACCAATTTCAATACAACGCAACGACGGATATCAAGGAATGTTAAGAAGATGTGAATCGGTTACTGGTATAGTGATGAACCAAGTTTAAAGACAACAATTCAACTTTACTCAGCAACGAGAAATAACAAAGATGAACCACGACGACCAAGCAAGTTTTCAAACGGACATCTCTTCTATACAAGGTCACCATGGTTCACCAGTTTGAGTATAAATTTTTAACTTTGGTTCACCGTTACTCTTTTATTGATTCAATTGCGTATTTTACAGATAAACAAACTACATTTGAACTGTCACTTATGTAAGGTTTTTGGACCGATGTGATTGTTCCGAAGTTTGCGCCATGGAGCTTACGGTATCCTATCTTCAGACTTTTTCAATTAAACTTAATTCATTTTCGAGTGTAACGGTTTGCAATCTTTTTTGCGAGCAGTTACATCTGCCTTATCATCACTGACAAAATTCATCTATGTGTAAAATCGTTACTGGGGAAGTTTAAGTGACGACTAAGTTTTGATGTTTTTCCACCCTTAGCGCATGGCTTGCTGAAACCCTAGGTAGTTGTCAATGCAATGCAAGAATGCCGTTCGGGTTTTCTTAAAAATTACTAGTTACTTCAAGCAGCTATTCCAACTTTTCGCATGCATGATTAACTACATGGAGAACGCTTAATAATCGGGAACCATTTCTTTATTTCAAACAATTTTAACGGCTAATACGATCAAAATTGTAGATACGGAATTTTTGACGAATGAAAATCAAGAGCATAGAAAAAATGTGTAACAACTAATTTGATCGTTTTCAAACATTAAGATGAACTCTTCACAGCAAAATATTCATGACTGGATGTACTAATCAGCAGCCAAAGAAAGACAAGTTCGACTTTACATAACTTAAACCGCACAAAAGTTTTATGATTGAAAGTTGACTTGCGCGGGATTCGAACATGCATCTTCGTGTTTCCGGACCGCTGCTCTACCAGTTGACCTATCGAGTCAAATGGTAACGGCATGCTTATAATCCATTTTAAGTGCGCCACACAGGGATTCTCGTGGCAACCTATTGCTTATCCGTGAGGATGAACAGCGTTTAGATTCTATTTCAGAATCGTCTTCAGGGTAACATGAAGAGAAAATTTCATGCTTAATCATAAATCGCGAGGCCTATGCATGTTGGAAGTTTGAAGTCATGGAAAACACACTTTAATCACTCCAAAATTTAATCGCTTACATACCAGCACGACATGACCCGTAGAAACATCCATCTTCGTATCAACGGGTTCTTCGCTCCTGCAAATGAAATATATAGTTTAGTTCAAAGCTAAATGAAAGACGTGAACGAAGCCATAACGTAAACTGCAAATAGACAAACATGAAGAATACGTGGAAACGAACTGAGATACCGGGCATAGCCCCATTTTCACCATAGTTAACCGCATAATCTAACACGAGTTCACAATACGAAACGAATCCAAAAACAAACGCCAAAGAAAATCCATTTGATATCGAAAATATGAACAAGAACTCATGATTTTCATTTTTCTTATTTCTTTCTAATCAACTGATTAAACATTGTCTGAAAATGTTTAGGCACCTTTGTCAAACGTAACATCATAGTGTCGTTCACGCATTTTGGTCTAATTTGATAATGGAGGAATCCCAAAGAGATGTTAGGTCTACTTTCGATTTACGAAAAAAAATGACAATGAATTCTGCCAAAAACTTGTTTACTAAAAATGTTATGTACAACTTTTCTATAAAAGAAAATGTTTAGAATTACATCAATTCGTGAACTTATTCTGATGTGCATCTCACATCAATAAAACACGTGTTTTCGAACGAGACACGAGACAGATTTTGAAGGGACGATGCCCTCCTTTTGTAAATATTAATAGGCAACTGTTCCCCCTCCACATTATCGGCTTTCACCTTAGATACAGAACTCGGGATTATCCCCTCGGAAAGGGCCTTGAAACTTCAGTTGGCAGAGCACTACTTCAGGTTCGCACGCCGACGGTGTCGATTCCCAACCAGAAGACCAAGAGTTGCATTTGGCGCAACTTATCTCGGTCAGGTCTTCAAACGCATGATTCTGTCACAGAAAAAATTACTTTCATACACCGTTTCCATTGGGTTGTTTCAGTCTCTTTAGTCGTCAGAGTCTTTTGCAATGATTTACAAGACACCCGGGAGACAATCATGGTTCTTCCCCTTATCTCAATATAAATCTTAACCCTTTGACGCCTGATGGGGTTTCCTCTTCAGGCATCAAAGTATTAAGAAGTTAGTGGAGATAGTTTTTTAAAGGATTTTTTGTGGTATATTTAAGCTAATTTTAAGATATTATGATATATAGCACCGAATTTCAAAAAAATCTAGAAAATATATACACCCATAACTATGTCAAGCTAGTGTTATGATCAGGACTGAACCATCTCTGATTTCATTTGAATAAAGATTAATGATTATAACTACATGATACAAAATAACCCATGGCCATTTAAATCTAAAACCAGCTTTATTGAAAGGCACCAAGGTAAATAATATTTAAGGATTTTTCATGAACTTCGGTAGGTTTTTAGAAAATTTAAGAACTTATAAGTACTTAATTTTACAAAAGAAATTTTAAGAACTTTCATGGTTTTTGAGAACCCGTACAAGCCCTGGGCAATATGGTGAGCTCTTGTTTGTTTATGTCGTCAAAGTCGTTGATCAGTCTTTCCAGCTATTTACAATTTGGGTACAATTTCTTAAATTATGCGCGATGTAACAGCTATGAACAACAGACCACTGTTCCAGGGAATGCTCGCACGCACTCCTTTCACGTTGCGTCCCTCTAATTTATGTAGTTCTGCACGGTACTTCTTCGTAGCACTTTCCAATATGTTTGAAATATGCGTGCAGTTATTCTCAATCTATTCTTGGTGAATCGTGGATACTTCCATACAGCTAATTGTCTTTTTATTTATTTGCTGAACTTTCGTTCCTCTCGCCCTGACTACATATACGACACGCGCTTGTGATACATGATTGTCTGCATACATGATGTGCAGTTGCGACTGATAAATTGTTCGCACGATATTAATTCAACCAAGATTGTAATTATGTGACCTATTTAAATATTCCAGAAATACAGAAGTCGAAACGTCGCTCAGTGCTTGACATTCTTGTGTGATAACACTGTTTCAGAAGTTCGACAGACTCGATGGGAAAGATTTTGTTCACCACTTGTTATTAACGATGATTTATTCCACTTAATGTGGTTCGGTTCCCACTCAAATTTGGCAAATAAGGATTTGTCACGTTGAGATTTATAGCATATGGTTTTCTGTTATTTGATTTTAATTTCCAAGTTTCGTTTCGCTCCTTCAATATATACATCCAGATCTTAACGCAGAATGAGTATTGTTCCTATGAGTTGAATGTTGTCTTGCCAGACCCGTGGTAGACTATTTTGACTTTGGATAGGATATACGTCCAATTTCTTTTAGTTATGTGAAGTCACATGCGTACACGCTTGAAGCACGTGGACACTGGATGGTTTCCTGCAACTCCACTTGGTGAAATTCTTACATACTAGCTTTTTTGATTCAATACATTTGAAAATTTTACACCACCCACTACACTACTCTGCTGCCGCTAATTATCCTATTTGATTTCGCTGACAATTCATTACATGTTGGATAGTCAACAAAACTAGCCACTACAGCTTTCTCGGTTCCATAGACAGATTATTTAATTTTGGTTGGTCTCGCGACCTAATAGAAAGACGACCACTATTTTATGGGCGCCTTGATTTTCATAATTAACTCTTATTGAGGCGGAAAACTGTACACTAAAAAGCGCTCCATGCCCTGCTTACTGACGAAAAATTCATCAAGCTTTCGTTCTTATCAAAACGTTGTCGAGCTCATCCATTTGTCCAACTAGATTTCAAATGTATGACTTCACTATTTACTCATTATCATGACTATAACGATGCACAAGGGTTAAAGTAAACGAATTACTTACAGGATTTGGCCAACGTTTACTTCATCCGCTCATCGCAGTCAGTAAACCATTCTTGCCGGTTTTGCCAGAAACTAAGCACTTGACCGGGTCAGTGTGAGTTTATTTACGAGATTACGTGATTCGACGGATAGAGTTACCCTGAACTGAAGTGACTGTAAATTCAGTTACCGGCATTTGTGTTGGAAAGTGCTTTAGAAACGTCCTACCACGGGTGTTGCTGTGCAAGCGGGTTACAATGCTCTAAAATTTACATTTAACTTGAACAATCAATGTACATTGGATCGATCACTTGTAAATACCAAATATTTTTTTTAACATATTCTTCACTTCACCGGAGCTATTAACCATCTATGTGCTATTTACAAAATGAGCGGCCGTTCTGTGTCAGGGTAAACATACATGTATTGAAGCCAAGCGTTCTTAATATCCCGATATAGAAAGGACACTAGTTTCGTAAATTACCTCTATAACTGCTCTAAGTCATCTTTGGAAGATTGTAAAAAGTTTTTGAACCACTGAGAAGGTGAAAAGAAATCACTTTTACAGTGAAAATCGCTATGTAGAAGGTAGTCGCAGCGTCTGTAAATGTGATAAACAGTCGATGGTTTCTTAGTTACTACCATATCATATTCACAGACACTGGTTAAACATTGATTTCCTTTGTGTTTTCTTCAAGGAAAATACAAGAACAACCTTTCATCACACGCACAACTCGTGGCCACTCTACCCGCCGCAGTCCCCTCACCTCGAGATCTGTTAAGCAGTGCACTAGTATTACAGGGTCGCAGATAGCATTCCCAAGCAGATGGCTTTGGAGTAGTAGTTTGGCAAATGGTCCAAATTCCTCATATTCTAAATCTCTTGATCTAGATTGAATGAATCAAGGATTTAGGTCTTGTAGATGATAACAAAAGGCCGACGAAGTATAATTCGTTGTTATAAAACCATTATGTGTCTTACCGATTGATATGAAATGGCTAGTTAGACAAAATAGCTTATCGTTACTCGACGTTAGCAATTTGCGGTAAACAAGTGCTTGTACAATGCAGTTCCGGACAGCAGGATGTCTTGATTTGATTCGACAGACATTTCGAACAATAGCACGTGTTACACATGCGCTCAACATTCACATGCATGTACAAAAATGAAAACAGTGAAATTTGAACTTTGGTACTAAAGTACTTTCCCTCCAGGGAGTAGATTATTTTGAGTACAGAGTACATAGTTGTTCCGAAGGTTAACGTTTTAAATAGTAAAAGGCGTTCAACCAGTACCACAATAATCAGTGTTACAGTCCATGAATCTCGACTCAGAATTTCACGACTATACTCCCTGTTTTGGAAGGCAAATCCGGACTCCCCAAAGGGAGGAAGCATTTGCCATTATCATGATCAAAAAAGTTCATTTCCAGGCACAGTATATTCAATCAAGCAAAAATCCGACTTTGTAACGTTTTTGCCCTCCATGTCTTTCCAGCCGCCATGTTCCTAGCAAGCATCTGCGCCAAACTAGTTTTTGCTTCAGAGCAGTGAACCTCTCACAAACCTGTTTGAGTCACTGCGCAAACTCCAAAGGTTAAATGAATTGTTTTTTGTTTTTCTTTCTAAAAATGGCATTACACACAAGTTTAGCAAGTTTCGAGCGCGTTTATCAAGAAGATGGCAGCCGCTGACAAGATGAGAAGGCAAACATAAGAGGAACTGGTAGTGATTTGGACTTTTGGTTGATTATCCATGCTGCGTTTCCAGGTCTTACAGATACCAGTAAGACGTACGCCTCATGAAACTTCCCACGACGAACACATTACATATGAAGTGATTCTAGCTTCCTTCAACGGACATACGGAAAAGAGCCTGGCTCAGCGATAGGATCACCAAGCGGGAATCGTAGTCGTGTAATAAATACCTGAGCCCAGCATATAATTTTTTAAAATAGTTCTTTTAAAGTTACATCTATTAAACTATTATGAAGTTTATTTGTTGTTTCTCAATTTAAAATGTCCATCCTTCGTGTTAGATATGCTGGGCTCCGATATTTATTACACGACTAGCCTGGCTCAGCATTTGAAGGAGCAGACTAGCAGGCGTATACCGCATTTCTTGTTTCTGGCAGCAGAATAAAATTTAAAGCAAGGTTCTCTGCCTAATTAATAAATCAAAGAGCCCCTGAAGGTGATTCACGGATACAAAGCGGACGAAAAGATGATTTACTGTTGCTAGGTCAGTGAAATTGGCACTTGACGGAGTGTTTAGTAACAAAGGCCATTAGCAGCAACAGAAACAAAGATTTTTACTTCTGAGCCAAGGCCGTCGGAGCCGAGGCGGCTGGGGCGGCCATGACCGCCCCACTTTTTAATGTTTTGACAATGTTTTTATTTGGATATTTTTGTAAATGAGGTGTATCTCAGGTGTGCAAACTAGTGAAGCTGTTACTAAAGCACGAGATGAGAGGTCTTTGCAAGAGCGCTTTGCGACGTATCAAGACATAACTAGACTTGACGATGTGATGCTCTTGCACGTCCACAAGAACTGCAGCTCATTGCTGTCGCCAATGAGTTTACTTGCGGTAGTGACTACAAGAAGAATGTCTTTGGTGCAGAGTTCGAGCCCTCAGACCTGCTATGTTCTGTTCATGTGATTTTCCCACTTTATTTTTGACGCTGTATAAATTTAACAATTTACTCTGCAACATGCTTCCTTTGTTTATCGGATAAATATGATGTAGACTGTTTGAAATTTAATTCTTTCCAGCTTCTGCTGTGTAAATTGCTCTTATTTAACCCTATTCCCCACGGGGGGGTCAATATGACCCCCTCTACGTTTTTTAAAATTTCTGGAAAACAGTCAACGCTATGATGCTGGGTCTCCTTGACTTTTAGTTTTAATCTATTTAACACGTTTCTGGAGAATTTTGGCTTCGGTACATGCGCCTTTCAGTTTTTATGATGTTCGTGTGACCATGACCCCATTTGAAATCTCAATTTCTGAAATCTAGCAAATAGGTACCATATATAAGTTCATGCTCTCAGAATGCCTTTGAACTAAAAACATGTTTTATGTATAGTTATGAGAAAGAAATTGTATAGTTGACAATAAAGTGATGTTATGGCGTCATAGTCACGTGGTAGTGACGTCATAATGACGTCATTTACCGGTATTATGTTATCACGCTTTCTTGCTAAATTGCTTCACTTATGTGTCTGTTTTTTTTCAACGTCATTTTTATTGTAATTGCAATGCAACGGCTTCTTTTGCATTCGAAAGCCTTCTTTTCGAATGTTATCACTTCAACTCACATGGTAATAGAATGTTGTAATAACATAGAGGTGAATGTTTTTACAAGTGGTAAATACACTCAAAACTTTCAAGTTGTGTAAAAGAAGCGTCGCGATCTGTTGAAATGTGTTTGCATGTGTATGTTGAGCTAACATTTTTCTTTTCTCTTTAGTGTAACAAATAACAAAATAAATAAAATGGGACCAAAGAGGAAGAAGCAATTTACTTCATTAATTTTTTGAGGCTGATAAAACTATTTGTTTGTTCCTGTAACATTTTATTTACTGTTTGTTGTTATTCGTTTCAACATGTATGCATGTAGTTGAAAAAAGATTAATTTCAGAAAAGTTCATGTTTTTATGAAAACCTAACCCCTATTTCGCTTGAGTATAAGTCTACAAATTTGAAATTTTAAGCAAGGTTTTTAATTAGATACATGTACAAGTTAAAGGCAAAAGAAATAGGCAGCCAACAGGTTTCAAACGACATATTTCATTGGTTGGAGCCCATCAAAGCAATTCCTGAAGCGAAAAGTGCCATATACACATAGTTTTTGCATATTTTCAATGGTACTCCTATAAAATGCTGACGTCAGCATATTTTGTGGCGTCACACATGCGTCATTAATACAAAAATGTAAAGTTCTTATGTTGGACTCTATCCATGCAAAGTTTCAAGGTTCTACCACTTCCAATCAAAAGTTAGTGTGTGTGTGGGGGGGTGTCATTATGACCACCCCGTGGGGAATAGGGGTCTGAAATAGCCCGTGGGGAATAGGGTTAAAAGTGTTGATTTATTAATTCGAGTCAAAACTACTAAAACTTTATTGCAAACCAGTGTTCGTTTCGTCCCTATTTACTGAAGTCTGCTTATTGCAGATAAAGCATGCACGTTCTACACGGCAGTTATCAGAGAAATCATACTATATACACAAGCCAAAAATCATATTAAGTGAACAGCAAACAAGTATAAACTGAAAATTGTGACAAAATATATATGGTAAGTTGTTGCATCATTTTCCGTGCATCAGTTCTTATTTTTTGCGCTAGTAAATTAACAAACTTCGGAGAACTCCCCCCTTTTCTCTCTCCAAACCAAGTCTTATCTTCTTCGTAAAAAAGATTAACTCACTGTTACTTTTTACTGACTGTTACTTCCGTTTACTCGACCCGTATGCCACTCCCTGATATCTCAGTCAATGGCCGTTCCAGTTCTGGGGAGCTTACGACGGCTCTGTTCTCATACGAAAGACAACCGACAGCATGACTGGATTGAACTAGTATTTTTGTGGGACTAAGAATCACACCGTCACGAGACAGGTGGTACGATAATGGTGGATATCACACTGTGTTACTGAGAAAAAATATTGAGATTATATTAAACTTGAAGGGGCACTGTAGCTAAATTTCACTCAACCATGCGGGAAATATTGATTGCCGCCATACTGGGGGGCAAAACAAACATGTCCGGATAAGTTCAAGATCAGGGTCTAAGGCCACTTTACTTTTGTCGCCTTTTTAAAAAAAAAGAAAAGATTGCAAAACAATTAACGCGAGATAGCCGACTAATACCCAGAAAAGTATTTCAGTCTATGAAAACAAACACGAAATAGTTCCCTAAAGATCAGTTGTTCGACCTCGAGGTTCTCGAACAGACGGAAAAGGGCCATTGGAGAAGACCAATTTGTTCTCTAATTTCCTCAAAATGGCGATGTTCAGTTCATCCGAATTTTTGGCCCTTATGCCCCCATCAATTTTACTTATGATCTCTATGGTTAGAGATGCGTTGGAGTTGTAATCGTACTTAGTGTAAAGTAGATTTAACGACGAATTTTATGATCTACGAAAAATCATTGCGTATAACATGCTGTTTGTGAGCCATACCGAACAAACTTTGATAAACGTTCGAGACACG
Source organism: Heliopora coerulea (assembly GCA_030142905.1). NCBI lineage: Eukaryota > Metazoa > Cnidaria > Anthozoa > Scleralcyonacea > Helioporidae > Heliopora > Heliopora coerulea. Next base: position 75,228 of record JASJOG010000597.1, on the reverse strand, counting down.
GCAAAGCAACCTTGTCGTCTGTTTACCCGCAAATCAGCCTGTCATTGATAACGCCATAGGAATGTTTGGCATGTGTGCGTGTGCCTTCATCCGTGTGCCGAAAAGCCATACATTTTATCCAAAAACGTGCTGAAGAAGAGTATCAGACAACTCCTGCAACTCATCGAAACCTAACGGGAGACTCAAAGTGAATAAGTCTCTTCGTATCGCATACAACCCCTGGCAAAAATTATGGAATCACCACACGTAGAGGATGTTCACCCAACTTATTTGCTTCGTAGCAAATAAACAACTCACAGATATGACACAAAACAAGTTTTGTTTAATAGCTGAACATTCTGGCGTTGTGAAACATGCCTCAAACAAATTAAATTAAATTAAATTATTTTAATTAATGGCTTATGTTTTTCCAGATCAATTAGCGGAAACAGTTATGGAATCACTCAATGTTCAGGAAAAAATTATGGAATTACCTTGTAATTTGCATTTCTAAAACAAATACTGGCACAAGCCTAAAAATGCAAATTAGTCTGCAGTTAAAAGAAAGTTCTTGCAGACCTTAACAAACTATTGGACTTGACTACTTGTACAAGTAATTGAAAGAAAACATGGCCCCAACAAGAGAGTTGTCAATTAAAACAATGGAAAGGACTATAAAACTCCTTCAACAAGGAAATCCAACATGGAGGGTGGCAAAAGATGTTGGTTGTTTCCAGTCAGCTGTGTCTAAAATTTGGTGCAAACATAAACAACGTGGGAATGTTATAAAAGGAAAACATACGGGGTAGACCACGGAAGACGTCAAAGCGTTAGGATAGAAAACTCAAAGCAATATGCCTTGACAATAGAAAGCGCACAACAAAACAAATGAAAAACAAATGAAAAACAAATGGGTGGAAACAGGAGTCAATGTTTGTGACAGAACTGGAAGAAATCGGCTGAATGAATGGGATTTACATACAGAAAAGCGAAACGAAAACCAGCACTGACACCTAAACAGAAGAAAATACGGTTACAGTGGGCTAAAGAGAAGCAATCATGGAGTGTGGATGATTGAATGAAAGTCATATTCACTGATGAATCACGAATCTGCATTGGCCAAGGAGATGATGCTGGAACATTTGTCTGGTGCCGTTCAAATGAAACCTGTGAAGATGACTGCCTGAAGAAAACAATTAAATTTCCCCACTCATTCATGATACGGGATTGTAGGTCATGTAAAGGACCAGGGGAGATAGCAATCATTACCTCAACAGTCAATGCACATTCAACAATCATTACCTCAACAGGTGTAAATTGAAATTTTGGACACTTGTCTCGTTGGAACATCGATAGAAAATAGGTTTGGTGACGATGTCATTTTTCAGGATGATAATGCATCTTGCCACAGAGCAAAGAATGTTAAAGCGTTTCTTCAGGAAAGGCATATCAACTCAATGACAATGGCCAGCAAACAGTCCGGATCTCAATCCGATTGAAAATTTATGGTGGAAATTAAAAAAGAAATGGTCCATGACAAGGCTACATCCTGCAAAGCTGATCTGTCAACCGCTATTCGAGAAAGTTGGAACGAGCTTGATGAAGAATATTGTTGTTCATTAGTGAAGTCCATGTCTCAAAGAATTCAGGCCGTCATAAAAGCCCGAGGAGGAGCAACAAAGTACTAATTGTGATTTTTTTCGTTGATGATTCCATAATTTTTTCCTGAACACTGAGTGATTCCATAATTGTTTCCGCCTAGTTGATCTGGAGAAACATACAATGAATTAAAATATTTTAATTTAATTTGTTTGAGGCATGTTTCACAACGCCAGAATGTTCAGCTATTAAACAAAACTTGTTTTGTGTCATATCTGTGAGTTGTTTGTTTGCTACAAAATAAATAAGCTGGGTGAACATCCCCTGCGTGTGGTAATTCCATAATTTTTGCCAGGGGTTGTAGAACATTTCCTCCTTCAAAATTATTCTTATCGCAGTAGGCCGTTGACAACCAAATATATTTACTTCGCTCCAGGTAAGAGCAGATGTTTACCGCTCCAAGCCTCAAAAAGTAATTTAAATGAAACCTCATTCGACTGACAAGGCTTATGGATCCATATGGGCCTTTGGTTAACGCGTCAATGTGTTTACATACAGTAAATTGTAGGTACTTTGCTGCCCATCATCTCTTTCTCAGTTTGTTTTCTCAAAATAACGTAGTTTCATTCGATTCTAAAATACGTGCATTTAATCAACGACATTCATTAATAACTTTATTAAAACATTCCATCGAAAATAATTTATTTAGTACGAAACGGAAATTAAGTAGTCGTCACTCACATAATAAAGGATTTTCACATTGGTCGTGAACCTTAAAGAGGGCCTTAGCGCCTGTTTAAACGTTCCCACCATTGGCCCAATATTTGCACAATATTCGTTGAGTCAAATGCTAGACGAACTGTTGGGAGCGTTTAAACAGGTCTCCCAACAATGTTGGAAGTCGTGAAAAATGTTGGAAGCTTGTTGGGGATGTGTTGGAACAAATTTAAATTTTTTTCAAACTTTAAGCCAACATTGGTCCAACGTTTCCACTGTACTCAAAAATGGATCGTGTGGAGCCGTTTGAACGGTTTGCCCAACACTTGTCAAACTGAAGCATGCGCACATCGGATTTGCTTGCTTCACGGAAGTCTGGTTCTTGTTACCAGTTCCCGCGCAACGAATTTGTGAACAAAATGTTGGCCAGGTGTTTGATGCGTTTAAACGGTTCCCATCCAACACTTGGTCCGGCGTCCAACATTTGAAAACATTAGCCCAACAAATGTTCGATGAATGTTCGACATATAAAGAATAAAACACTCCCAAAAAGATCATCTTGTAAAACCCAAGATCCGAGTTTATCACTATTATTCTAACTTGTATACTTAAAGGACTATTTACAAGTGCGATTTTGTGCCTTGCGATTGACATCTTGGAGTATGTGTTTAACGTACCAGAGCGTCGAGGACAAACTCAAGCCAATCATAAGCGGATATCTTGCTACATAGACTGCCACGAGTTTATTACATACACCAGGATGAAAATTGCACACGTGCAAAATCGCACGTGTAAACGGGCATCAACGAGAACTCGGGTTTTACAAGATGATCTTTTTCGGAGAATGTTTTATTCTTTACTTCCCGAAATTGTCGGCGGGTAATGGCTCTTTGTTCAACATATATTTGACGCGTTTAACCGGACTTTAGGTATTTGTCGCCGTTGAGATTCACTCTTGATTTTAAATTTTTTATCGGACTCATACACCCGCTAATCCTTATTCTCCTTTATGCAGTGCAATAGGCTTGATGCAAGAGTTTGAAGCGTTTGCTCAAGTCATGGCACGTCTCGTAGAAAAGAAAATACTGACCCAGCTTTCAGTATTAAATATCAGAGTACTCAATATAAAAATTTCGATTTTTTGAGTTTTTGAAATTTCTTCAAAATAAATGAGCCATTCATTGCTCTTCAATTAGCCAGTCGTAGATTTTTCAGATTTAAGCTACTAACAGCAAAATCTTATGTAAGGGTTGCAGGTTAAATTTACATTGTCAAAGGTTGTGTACCTAAGAATTTCTTAAATGGGTAGCTCGAACAAGGTAAAGCATGTGTGGAATTTATCCGCAGAATGAGTTGAATAAATTTTTGTGTTTGTTGAGACACCGATTTCCGAAAACTCCCGAATTTAAATAAACGTCGGTTCAACGAGAAAGTCAATTCAGGGTTTTTCGTCTAATTTTGTTATAACCAAAAAACACATTGTGATAGGGTGGCAATCATTAACTTTTTATCGGCAATCTTTCTACTTCGAATGAGAGGCTATGATAATTTTACACGCCGCATTTTAAGAATGTTTCGTTTTCCGAAGAGATCTGTAAGACGATATTTTCCAGAGAAGTAGTCTGGGGCTCAGAAATCGTTTTACTGAGGATAGAGCTTGACGTTCGTTCATCCATCATGTCATGATATTTCCAAGCTTTCATACTTCTAACATATAAATTTGATCTATATCATTATTAATATATAATGGCTTCCGCTTGGGTCGCACATATGTGTCGAGCTTCCACCTTGGCTCCATTTGAGTCTTGGTAGATCAATGGTTAAAACGTCTCACCGGTCATCAGATGGTTGCAGGTTTGATCTCGGTCTGGGGCTCAGAAATCGTTTTTCTGAGGATAGAGCTTGACGATCGTTCATCTATCGTCTCATGAAGTAGAATTTAGTTAGAATATCGAGTAGAAGTGTTAAACAAAATAACAGATTCCTACACAATCAACCGATCGTTTAACACAGTGAAGTATAAACAAATACCAATGGAGTATAAACAAATACCAATGGAGTATAAAATGTTACCAGTCCTGTTTCTACCTCTTCATCCGACACAAGACTTACCTAAATTTGTACCGCCTCTTAACTGTACCGCGTAGCATCAATGGTAGACGTTTGAAAAATTCGACATGTACCTTTTACGTTTTGATACTTACACTGACACTAAATCAGGGACAGAGTCTAATGTCCAAGCATATCCCAGGCAAGGCACGTCATACCACGTCTTAATGTATGTTAGCTTACATTTTTGACACTACGTCTTCATGCCATGGTAAAGTTTCTTGCAATTGACACTAAAAACCCCGTGGTGGCACTCGCGTCGTCGTAAATTTCTCCCACATCATACACAAACTTTTCCGCTCTTAAAAACATTTCTATCACTTTTACCGTTTAAATGCTACCTCCTCAACATAGCCCTTCTTTGAAGATTTATACCACGCAATCCGTCATCAGGCATGTAATGTGATCTCGAATCAATATTTTATAGATAGTGGATAGACGCTCAAAACTCTAGCGTATTCAGCATGCAATGATGTTACGGGGAATGAAATGGAGACACCATTCGACAGAAAGTTCTGATGATATCGAAGAAGGTACGAAGGTAAGGTTTGAGATATCATTGAGGAAAAAGAGATTTTAGTCTGAAAAAGTACGGTGCTTGAAAAATACTGACAGCAGAGCTTGGTGGAAATTTGTTAACCAACTGTCTGGAAAGTCACGCAACCCTTTAACAATAGATTTTGAAAGAGACGTAGCTTTTTTAACTGAGGAGGAGCTGGCGACTACCCCAACCAATTATTTTTTGTCAGTGAATGATGATATTCCGTCTCCTGACTTGAGTAAGTTGCCAGCCTTCTTACCGGCCACGGATTACCCTCCAACTATTGAGGCGCATATGGTTTGTACATAATTACACAAGCTAAATTCATTACACCGCGTATCCTAAAACATTTTACTTATGAATTATCTGTTCTTTTGGCTAATCTTTTTAATTCATCACTATTATCAAGCATTGTTCCGACTCTGGAAATCTGCGAATATAACCCTCATACCTAAAGAAACGCCACCAACAGAAGAAAGTGACTTGCGCCCGATTTCACTAACTCTTGTATATTGAAGGTTTTAGAAGAATTTGTAGCTGAGTGGATCTTAGAAGATATTGCGGATAAGTTTGACTTAAAACAATTTGGTTGTCTCCGAGGTTCGTCCACTACTGCCCGTTTACTTAATATGTTACATTATTGGTTGTCATATTTGGATAAGCAGGGCAATTCTATAAGAATTATCTTCTTGGATTTCAGCAAAGCTTTCGATCGGATCAATTTGAATGTTTTAATCTCAAAATTGATCAATATGGGAGGCCGTACCTCCTTGATCCCTTAGATATGTAGTTCTGTTTCCGATCTAAAGCAACGGGTTAAACGTGGAAAGTCTGTTTCAAACTGGGCGAAAGTGAAAACTGGCGTCCCTCAGGGAACAAAACTGGGTCCTGTTTCCTTTTTAGTAATGGTCAATGATCTGAAACCATTAAATAGTGACATCGAACTTTAGAAATACGTTGATGACATTACTGTCTCTGAAGTTTTATCAAGAAAAAGCACTTTAATCATGCAAATGGAGCTAGATCATATCTCGCTTTGGGCCACTCACAATCATATGAAACTGAATCCTAAAAAGCGCAAGGAACTTAGAGTCAGTTTCCTGCACGATCCTTTCGTTATACTACAAGTTAATGTCAGTGGTATACCAATAGAAGTTGTAAGAAATCATAAAGTCCTGGGGATTTATATATATATACGTTTATACATTATTCGCATTCTTAAATGCAATGGACCACCCTCAAGAGATTTGGTGAACATCTATTTTGTCCTGGTGCGTTCTGTGCTAGAATATGATGTATGGTGTGGCATACTAATCGTCCAACCTATTTGGCCGAGAAGATTGAACGGATCCAGAAGCGATGCTTTCATATAATTCATCTGCATTTACATTACCGCCAAGCTTTAAAAATTATTGGATGCCCTACTCTTTTTGATAACCGCAAACGACTTTGTCAAAAATTTTTTAATGATTCTAAAACTAGCTCCGTATTAGCCCACCTCGTACATAGCTCGCGGCTTGATGAGCATGGAAGATATCTTCGAAATGGTGATGATCTCAACTATTATAAATGCAATACGGAACGTTTCAAGAGTAGTTTTTCCCTGTCATCACGAAACTTAACAACCAATTTTAAACTACATACTTTTGATCTTATCTTCTAAGTTATTATATGCATATTATATGGCCTTGACTTGTTTGTAATTTTCTTATAGTTTTAGTTGTAAATATAACGTAATTCACTTATGATGCAATTTTATATGTTTAATAAATCCAAATCCAAATCTATATCACCGTAAAATTTAACGATAGAAAACTTTTAAAAAGAAATTAATTTTATGAAATACGAAGTTTCGATGTTATCACTTCTACGTACTTCTCATCAAATCAAGGTCGTAAATGCCGGGCGCACAGAACCGTACCAAGGTGGTAATTCGCCCAGGGCAAATTCTGTTGAGAGTGCTTTATCGGCCCTTTCTAAAGCGCTCGAAGCTCCTTATATTATAACTGTGCACGGGCACTATCAGTATACAACTAAACGAGGTAAGTCAGTAGAAACTATTGTTTTATATGCTTTTTGTTTTTTTATTACTCAAAATGTAATTGAAAATTTAAAACAAGCGCTTCCGAGCCTTCACAGCTACAAAGTCGGCGACTAACGTTAAGAAGTCGAGATTTTTATTTAACATTTGTTGAGTTTTGTAAAATATTATTCAGTCTAGTAATAAAAACTGAAAAGGTCGAATGTTTGTTTCTCAAAATGTTGCATATACAATTTTGCGCCACTGGACCCCCCTTGCTACGACACTTTGTGCGCACACTTCTCTTTCTCGACATTTTCGGAACCCCTGACTCAAACACGTAAGCTTGCAGATGCAGAATATGATTGGCTTGTTTATGTATCCACTGACAATACGTAGAGGAAACCCTTAGCTTCAGGTGTTTAACTTGAAATGGCGGACGTAATGACGTCAAATACAATATGCACTGCGTAAGCGACCAGAATGTTATAAACAAATGCCGCGCATATAAAGTTTTGCTGTTATTACAGATGATTTATTACAGACGATAAGCGGACGTTCGTCAAGTTCGTTTACTCACAAAAAATTATTTCTTAGAACCACACGGGGATCTAAACCGCAACCTTCTTCGGCTTCGATCCTCGTCCGACACTCGAAACAAAGTCGGTGACAGATAATGGACTTTTATGATCTGTAAACAGTTTCTCAATCGTTTGGATTATTTTACCAGATGACATTAAGGACTTTCCTAGCTTGGTACATTTCAAAAGAGCGAGTGCCGGAATATTCCTTTAATTAACTTGCTTTAATTATTACTCTTTTTTTTATTTCCATTGTAATTAAATCGCTATACATAGTCCTATTTAAATACTTACTAAATCTTAAACTAGTACTAAGAATACGTGGGACTTTTGGGGGCAGGCCTGTTGCATAGAGAACTTTATTAAATTAAGTTGAACGAACGCGCCTTGGGTTCCTCGGGTTCGACCTTCGTCTGTGGCTCATAAATCGTTTTTTCTGACAAAAACCACCTTTACAAAAGTCTACTTGTAATCTGTAGCCTGTGCAGTACTTGGGGTTGCAATACGTGGTTCCAAAACGCATGTTGGTTGACTTTAATGACAAATTCATCGCGTAAACGAATTAATATTTGGCATGGGCAATTCACACAGTACTACCACTTCTCGCCATGAGGTGCCCCCAGGTGATTCTTTCAACAGATCATTTCATGATCAAATTAAAGTTGATCTCTCGCATAAACGAGAAAATAATTCTACCGTCCCTTTAGCACTGAAAGGGTTACCCACAGATTGGCGCCACGGCACCAAGGAATGGGCCGGCAGGGGGTTACCGAAATCTATGTTGAAAAACTGGTTCAAGAAAGATTTGATGGCACATTCGGAGAATTAAGGGACATGAAAATTAAAGCGAGTTATTAAACGTTGGCGTTTCGTCTCCCGAATAGTCTGGGTTCAGACAACAGGATGTTAAAAATCTGTGGCAAACTTTAGCTTGTGATAACAAGTGACCATACAGTAAAAAAAAATCCTCAAAGGTTAAGACCAATTTTGTAATGTTGAATTGAATTCGTCAATTCGTAGTCTGTACACTAATCCTTGTTACAACATATTAGTACATTTCTTCTTCAGAGAACAAGCTTCCGACTGAAACGTCTTCTCAGCGCTCGCCAGTTGACAAAATTAGTTAGGAGTCACGAACAGTTACTATCCTACAGGCCGGTTTCCATATAATCGCTCACGGTCGCCGTTAATCGCTACCGATCCTGAACGATTGATGGCGATCTTACGGAAACATTTTCTAGCGATTGTGAACGATCGCCAGGATAGAAAATGTACTATCCTAGCGATCTTGAGAGACCCACAACGATCATTCGGTTGAGCGATTTCAGCAACCCAGCGATCGTCAGCGATTGTATGGAAACTAAGCTTTAACAGGATCTTTTAAAGATTCTACCAAAGGGTTAGGGTAAAAAGTCCCCCGTCAATTAACTATAAATAGCGCCATGTCTTACATCCGCCCAAAACGTACTCACGGCATGCAGAGATGTTGTCGGCCAAAGCATTCACAAATTATACTTTACCCATGCTGGGTAATTAAATTTCCGGCGGCATACTGAAAAAACCAACTCGAAGAATAAAGGTAACTTACCATGAATACCTTGGTGGCATGCCTTTGTTGCCAAAATATCCTTTCTGATCACCGTTATCAGCATGAGCAACCGACGGAGTGTGGATTGGTGCTTCCCAAGTTGCTTGGCGCAACTGTCGCCACAAACTCTGCAAGATAAGCATTCCAGCTTTGTAAGTTTTTCTCACCAGCAAAAAGTTCCTTAAACGAAACCCATTCAACAGTTTACTCTAATAATGAATAGCATGCTATAAATATCGTCGGTGATGTAAATCTAAGAAGTTGTCAGAAGAAGTAAAATTTCCAAGTAACTACGTCTGAAATACTATACCACTGACTTATCGTTCATTCGGAGTTCGCGTTTAGACAAGTTCCCGTTGAATATAACCTCCAGAAAAGCTCAATGTGTTTCGGTAAGTTGTCTTCAGAACAGTAGGAACTAAAGCACAGGAGTAAGTAAAACAGTACTTGTGCGGCCACAAATTCCTGTAAGCGTTCAATGAGAGAATTGTCGAGAAAAGTTAACATAGCTAATTGTCCATGGTTGTAACTAAAACTTCCATCGCTCAAAAATACTTTTGTGTCATGGAAACAAGACTTTCTTCTGCAGTTCAAAAACAAAGACTTTTTACTTTGCACTCTTCCTTGGTAGCTGAAACATATACGGCTGATTAGCATACATTAAAATGAAAATAAAATTCTCGAAGCAATTAAGATTTTTTCTTCGAATGGTTACGAATATTTGTACACAGCCTATTCCTATGAATGAACTCTTCGAACTCAAACACCTTCTATTCGACAGGCATAAGACGACGTTTCCTAATGGACGATATTGATCGCCGGCCTCTCGATCTTCATACAACAATATTTACAACAAACATGAATCGTCAAAAACACCGCTGACGATTCTGATAGATATAAAGGGCTTATTCCAAGGACAGTATTAATAAACCGAAAAAGGTAGAACTAAAAAGCGGGAAATTACAAAAAAAAAAAAAAAAAATATAGCTATGGCAAACTCATAGAACAGACCAAGAGGATGTTGTCTTCATGCCGATTGACAATTTCTAATCAAGCGCTTACAAACTATAACGCTTCCAAACTTCCTTTACTATAGAGCCGTCGTGTATGTTTCTTATGAAAGAATGAAAACAGCATTTAAGATTTCATACGATAGTGGTTAGCTTAACATCAATCCCATCAACAAGAGAAGATTTTGTTTCGCTTGTAACGTTCCTCTAGCACATCAGACATGCACTCGCACCTGTGCGTAAGATAATACAACGAAAGGAAACCAAGATGAATACGTTGGTGTTTCTATCCCTTAACTAATCATACGTACCCAAAACTTAGTCAGTGAAAAGTAAACAAGACAAAATTCACAACACAAAAGGTTGAAAGATGCTACTTCGAATCCCACGTGTTAATGTATGCTCGTTTAAGATCACAATGTGCTTATCAATTGGGACAGTGCTGAAGCACCGTATAATACTTCAGTTTAGGATAAACTGTGACTATTATCTACCTTAATATCCATCTTTAACTGTGTGGTAAAGTGGTGGTGCCAATGGTTAAACCGCTCTGACAAATCAACTGCTTGTGATTGCGATTACCGAGTTAATCATCAGAACAACGTCCTGCGTTTACAAATGCTGCCACTGAACCGAGACTAATGCTGCCTTCGGTAGCCCTTGGCCGTATCTGACATTAAATGACATTGTCTGACGAAATCGTGAATGACTGATGAGATTTCCTTTGGGTGATGTGACCAGAAAAACTCGTTATATATATGACGCAATACGTGAGAAGATGAGCCAGCGAACTCAACTTCTTGCTTCAGTGCTACGTTAACGATCTTGAATAATACCGTAAGTATGCAAATAATGTGTTGTTAAGGAATCGTTTCAAACTACTATCATGATGGACCTTAGTTATTTTATGCTTTTGTTTGCGCTTTTCAGGAAGATACGTTTAGTTCTCACAGTTACATGGACGGCTTAGGGTAGATGATCCAGCTAAATTGGATGGTGAGAGTTGCTTTCGCAATGTAATCAGCGGAACTCATCAAATCACCAAAATCTGGACAACATTAAGTCAAACTGAAGGCAATAGATTTCTGCATTACTGACAGAATTCAACCCCCTATGTGAACTGTCTAAAGGGCTGTTTACACGTGCGATTTTGTGCATTGCGATTAACATCTCGGAGTATGTGTTTAACTGACGAGAGTGTCGACGACAAGCTACAGCGAAGCACAAGCGGAAATCTTGCTTTATAGACTATCACGAGTTTATTACATACACTAGGGTGACAATTGCAACGTACAAAATCGCACATGTAAACAGCCCTTAAAGAAACTCCTCAGCGAATAAATATCAATCAAATCTCAATCAAACATTGTGGCATTCGTGGGTTAGTCAATTGCCTGGTAGAAGTAAATAATAAGTGTCAAAGAACACTTCCCGAATCTCTTTCTGCAATCAACTTTCACTGCATGACTGCCACTTTATAAAGTATTCGTGAAGTGGAAAAGAAGTTTAGAAGAAACTCCTTTTTACAAAGAAAAAGAAAAAATTAGAAAGAATGGCCAATTCAAGACTCTTCAATCCCATTGTTCGTTTATGAAGTTTTAACCTTGGTTCAATGTAACAAAATAAATTGAATGCGTCACATTGCACAACGAGTTACTGGGAAATCATGAGTCCCTATGAGATTACATGGTTCGAAATTTTCTCTTTTAAGTTTCACGGGACAATCACATCCTCATGCACAGTTCAATCGATCATATTTCCCATTTTACAAGATGTGTTGAAATCTTGTTTATGTTCCTTAAGATTCTGCATTTACGAAACCAGTTTTTCAACCGGTTTCGGGTCTTATATACATGTGAGTCTTTCATGTAAAACATTTTTATACTGTTCTGTCTGAAGTAAAATTAATGTGTAAAATTCCGATCGAGTGGAGTTGTTTACTATAAGGGCTCGTTTAAATGTGCGATTTTCTGCTTTAATGGCCGTTTACACGTGCGATTTTGCACGCATGATTCGTTGCAGTTTGTCCAAGACACAAGCGTCAGTTAAACACATACTCCAAGATGTCAATCGCAAGGCGCAAAATCGCACGTGTAAACAGCTCTTTACGATTATCATGCTGGTGTATGCAATAACCCCATGACAGTCTATGCAGTAAGACATCTACTTATGATTCGCTCCTGTTCGTCGTCGATACTTTGACAGATACATTGAGATGACAATCGCAAGGCATCAAAGGTCTACTTATCAAAGTTATTGATAATTCATGAACTAATTCGCCCAATCAGATGAAAATATTTCGTCACGTGCTTGAGTTGTGAAACTTAGTAAGGACTGTGCAAGACCAAATATACGATGAAATCTGATAACAAACAGTCTCGCCCTCAGAAAGGTGAATAGCATCAACTGACAAAATGTATTTAAATAGATGAATATAATCTATCTACGGGGAAACTCAGATTAGGATTAGAGTTAAGATTAGGGTTAAATCAACCCTCCCAGTAACGATAAACCTACGTCTCACCCACTTTGAAAAAAGTATTTTAAAAATAATTATGCCTTTAGCCATGTTTTTCAATCGATGGTATTCATCTTTTCAAGGTGTGAGACTGGGCTGAGATAACAAACGACCCAAAAAAGAACCGTTTACTACCAGCTTTCGTAACTATAAAGTCAAACTAATCAAAACATTTGCACTTGTATGAATACATGAAATAAACATAGAACTTAACTGAATATTGCGAGGTAATTAATGGACTATTGCTTTCATCTCCCTAATAAATTCTACCACAACGGACGACTGAGAAGCTCTTTCATAAACTTGTGTCTCGTGTTTTACCATGAGCAACAAGCACTCGAGAACAATGAAAATTACTCGGCCGTTGGCCTAGTGATTTTAGTTGTTGTCATGTGTTTGTAAAACACTCGAAAACTAAAAATTATTGGGCCTGCGGCCTCGTGATTTTCTTTGTTGTCGAGTATTTTACAAGCATTAGAGAAATGTCAGAATCACTCGGTCAACGTGATTTTCATCGATCTCGAGAGTTTGTAACCCATGGTACAACAATCTTGCTCGTTTATGACGTACTACATATCAAACGAACCTCAATAACTCTCGAACCAACTGTGGCATGGAAGAACAGTAAAGGCCAATGTTTATGACCTAAAAAGTTCTTTAGAACTCAGAATTAATTTTTTTACTTCTTTACAGTTTAATGTTACACTTGAGTAAAGTAGGTTAGCTCAGCTAGGCCAAGCTAAAATTTTCATCGTGTAATCGAAAGGAAATTTTCACGAGCAGAGGCTGATATTTTAGGTCGGGCTGAAATCCTTTAAATAATCGGCGGTTTCTGTGGACTGTCGTGGACTGTCGCCTGGTAGTTATGAGATAATTTTTACCCCATTCTATATGAACCCGAGCTCAGACGTCGGAAGTTGTGACCAGCACTGATTTAACCCCTTACCTAACTAAAATCATCTAATAATGGACGCATCAACAGCATACACGCGAAACTGCTTCGCGTACAAAAGCAAAACGAATTTAAAACACCTAACATAAAATTACGCGAACCATCACCGTGCTTCTAGCTGACCTTTACATTGCAAGCTCTTTTAAGCATGTTTATCGAAGCAAGCACGTATACCTGGTAGTCAGAAGCTGCTTCCTTTCCAGCTTGTTTCGGAACCCATTTTGAATTATCTTGGCTCCTGTCAGACAAAGATATTAGTTCGTTAAGTCAAATTTCGAGTGCTATATAGCTACTTGGTCTGAACGAAATTTTCACCATTACACGTCTCGAAATTTTCCCCGTGCCTGTAGCTTTTTCATCGCAGGGTACTCCTCACAACATTAGCAGCACAAACCCATTTCAAACGTTGTAAATCTACGTAAACTACACAAAAATTTACAAAACTTTATCGTTTACCCTAACGTGTGCTGTGAGTTTGGTGATACTGCACACATACCGTGCATACATAGAATTTGCATGATATCGTACTGCTACGTTAACAAATTGACCACGGGAACTAAGATGGCGACAAAAAAAGACAGCCTGAATATTTTTTGCTTTTCAACGGAACACTGGCTGATTGCAGTTTTATTGAATTAGATCCTCCAGGCCGGTTTAAACTACAAATGTTGCGGGCACCGCACCTAGACTGAGAGAACTACCTGAAATTTAACGCTCAGTAGGTTCAATCTCGGTTAAGTAAGTGTGAAAATAGTCTGCATAGTGACACACACTTGCCATGTAAAAGAAAATGGGCCAAAAATATCGGGACGGAGCTTTGTCTTCGAAACTTTTGAAACGTCAAACCGTTCCTGAACTAATTTAACTCGTTGCATCGACATTAAATGTGTTTGTACTATATAATAGGGAAACAACACTTCGAAGATATCCTCAGGAAATACAGAGGACGACGACAGAATTGGTTTGGCAACTTAATATTGCAGAACGTGTATAAACGCTAAGCTTTTAAACGTCAAATAAATAATTTAAAAACTTCACTTGAAAAGTACAAATCTTTTCAATTATTAGGTTCACGCTTGGATTTGGCTTACTGATTGGCGTGAAGCTTACTTTCCCTGGGGCTGCACAAGTCAATTTTTAATGATAAACATGTTGTCTCAAGAGTGTTAGAAGCTGAATGTTAAATGTGTCGTTATGGGATTATTAACTCATCGGTATGGGACTCCATCCAGTTCATAAAAACGTACATATTCAATTATTTTTTCACTACATGAAAATCTCCACAATTTACATTTTCACTTTCGAGGGGCGTCTTACTTGCACAAAAGCGTATGAGATTTTTCTGGATTGAAAAATCTCGAGTGTTTTTTGCCAGGTTTTCGGATTTTATTCTCAAATTTCAGGGATTTTCCTGCTTTCCCAATTTTTTAACGATTCTTGTTGACGCCAAGAGAGAATGCATCTTGAATAAAGTAGGAGTACACAAAAACAACACAGAATCCCTATGGAAGATCACCAAAGAAAATATCCCGCTTAAAGAAAGAGACTCAGTGGTCTATAGCAAGGACTCGAAGCTGGTCGCCGAAGAGTTCAATTATTTTTTCTCCACTGCAGGGGGAAACGCAGCAATGGAAGCCTTGTCATTAAAGCAAAACCATAATATCCATCAAGTCAGGAATTCTTCTAATGCGATCGTACTAGCCGACCGTGGTTACGATGACCGCGATATGTTAGAGTCTCTAGTTCAGACGTCATACGCATCACAACATCTATGCCGTCAAATAAGGCACCGGGAAAAGATGAAGTGAGCACGCGGGTAATCAAGGATTGTTTGCCGGTCATTCTGGGTCCTCTGAGTATTATTAATCGCTCGCTGACGTCCTCTATGTTTCATGAAGCTTGGAAGGAGGCGGAAGAAGGGGATCACGAAGTTGCTTTCAACAACCGCCCGCTATCCCTCCTTACTTTTCTGTCGAAGGTCTGCGAGAAGGTTGCCCTAAGTCAATTCAGTACACTCCTCTCCAAGAACACTCGTCTGACAAGCCATCAAAGCGGGAACAAAGAAACATCATTCCTCCGAAACCTTGAATATGTTGGTTGGAGACACCCTCTTAGAAACTATGGACTTGAAGTCTATCACGGCACTCATCCTGTTAGACTTAACAACGGCCTTCCATAGTATCAACCACACCATTCTGCTCACCAACTTGAGGATGATCGGCGCTTCCTCTAGCGTAGTCAGTTGGTTTAAAAGTTATTTAACTGGAAGGTCACAAGCAGTTCGAATTGGAGCGACTGTATATTTGTGTTGGTTTTCGGGCTTGACTCCACTTCAATCTGATTTTGTAAACGCTTTAATATTTCAACTCAACTATCCAGTAGGTGAAACATTTTAGCTCACCTGTCACCTTCTAAACTCATAACAAACCCGTCCTTTTGGGCGCCAAAAACAACAATCCCTCACCAATCTGCTGGCGCAGTTGGCCGCGGGCGCCACTATCCTCAGGCCGCAGCGAATCGCAACGCTATAATCATTCCAGCACAATATTCATGTTTGCCAATACTGCTGTGAAACATAGCATTACCGCAGCACAAAACCTCTTTCTGTTTGTTTAACGTCACTGTTGAGATGATTCTACAAATGAAACTGTTGCTACAATTAAAATTTTAAGAATATTGAATGCAATCAACAAATCTAAACTTGATGCAACCAAGATGGTGCTCCGTCCAAGCAAAAAATCTTATTTTAAAACTCAGTGTTGATGACAGTCAATCTAATGTGTATTCAATTATGTTAACGATCTGATCCGGGATAAGTCATCGTTGTTTGCTAGATTAACGTTGGGAAGTACAAATAGTTGTTTCACCTATGAAAGAGATGTCTTGCGAATGTAAAGTTAAAAGCAAAGGACTCTTCGGAGTTCTCGTTTACACCTTAATCATTATTTCTGATCATTTTAAATGGCTTAAAATGGGGTCCTCCGGGTTCTTCCGACCCAGAAGGCCCTCTACGTCGGAGCATCCCCCTGCTCCACCGTGTGAGAGCGTATAGGCGTTACGCCGCTGGCCACAGGTTTGTCAAGGTATAGCAATTCACTTAAAATATTTTGATTCAATTCATCTTCGTTATTTTCAATGCTCAACACTTCTATTTTTTCAACTTTATACCAACAAGTCGTACGCAAATTCATATCTAGTTGTCAAGCCATATACGGAATTTCCGTTTTCAACCATTATTACACTCTTACGTCTTACCACGTCCTCCCTATCATTCCTTAATACTAGGTGAGTGGTAGGTTACCGTGTGGAGACTGGGACTGGAAAATTAAGTATTCTATTTACCTGAGATGTTTTTGAAAAAAATCCTTGGGGTTTAGGTTAAAATGTGACCAGGGGTAACAAGCCTACTGTTAGAATTAGGGTTAGGATTTTGGTTAGGATTAGAGTTAGGGTTGGGGTCGGGATCCTAATCCTAACCCTAACCCTATCCATAACATTAAGGATAATTCTGAAGATTAAGATCATTGACATCTCAGGATTATGCTGAATCTTGGCTGAGAAGATATCAGGTAAATAAAATACTAAATTTTTTAGTCCCAGTCTCTACACAGTTACCTAACCTCAGTGGGTACTTTCTAGTGCGCACCTTAACATTAATGTAGGAAGGCTGGAGACTTTGCTTGTTGCGTTAACGCAGCCCGGAAGCATCCAATAGCTTTATTCGGTATGTAGGGTTAAAGGATGCCCATAGTATGGTTTCATAAAACGTTTGTTTCAGATAAACTCAGCAATACACTATATAAATTCGGCAATACCTTTTAAGAATTATAAAGATGCACACTGACGCCAACAAAATGCCAGTGACACACCCTGCAACAATAAGTGTAGTAACCATGAAGTCGCTGTCCTCCTTAACTTGCTCTTGTTCCTAGAAACAAACAAGACCCTAAAGTCAGCTTAATGTTAAAAAAGGAACAATCATGGGGCAGAAAATTCCCAGAACATCACGAACCTCGTCTTGCAGCGATGCTGAAACCACGGTAATGCCACTAGCTTTCATTAGGGCATTCTGTAGTGATTTGTCTAAATAGAACGAAAGGACACGTCAATTCAAAGTAACTACTCCAAACTGCTCAGCATTTATGGCTTATGGAGTAGATCTGGATCGGTACACCAGAAAAAATACGACGAAAATAGATCATGTTTAAGGCTACGTCTACACGTATACGTTTTCAAATTTACCCGTTTTCATTTATCTGAAAACGCGTCAAAATTAAGTCCACACGAGCGTTTTTATGTCGTATTCGCCTGTCCACGCGACAACGCTGAAAACGATGGGAGTGTTAATTGAATCATGTCTGGTAATTCAAAATCACTGATCTCTACAGTGGTCTTCACGTTAGAGAACTGGGTCTATCATCGTTTTCAAAAGTCTCCACTTCGAGTACGTCCACACGTATTCGTTTTCAAATCCATAAGTTTTCATTTAACTCAAAAAATGTCAACATTATTGCGTCCACACGAGCATTTTTGTATTGTATTCGCATGTCCACACGGCAACGCTGAAAACGATGAGTGTTAATTAAATCATGTCTGGCCAATCAAAATCACTGATCTCGACAGTGGTCTTCATGACATGTTTGAGGTTCAAACCATTTACTTTAGTGGTCTTCATGTTACCGTTTTCAAAGTCTCCGTTTTCAAAAGTCTCCACTTTCAAAGACGTTTTCGAAAGTCACCGTTTTCAGTGGAAACAACTCCACCCACTGATCGTTTAAGTGTGAACGGTAGGCTGAAACGGATAAAAGTACGTGTTTTCCGGCGAAAACGCACACGTGTGAACGGGGTCTAAGATTTTAACCAGACTATTACCACTAAATTTCAATTCAATCCAATTCAAATTAACTAGTTCATCAAGGTAAAGCTCAATCCTAAAAGCACTACGTGTCAATTCTGTGGAGGAATTGACTGTGTGATCAAGCATTAAAAAATATCTGTAAGACCAATTTTTTCAAAACTCAGATTCTGATTACAGCATTTAAGAATTAACTGAACTTACAGAAGTCAAAACAATTACAAAATATCATTGTCCTAAGCTGTCTCAGTTTTATAATCATCCTTTACAGCGCGATTCCAAGTGTGCTTCAGAAGGATGTTTAAAAAGGTCATCAATCAAGCCAACAATATTTCTTTCTAAGTTCTTTCTAAGTTGTTGAATTTGGACAGTTAGCCCTCCGATGCGTATTTTTGGTTATTTTTTTTCTTTCTTTTTTTTTTCGTGGTAGGTGCAGATGTATTGGACACTGTGCATTCAAGGGTTAACTTTTAATGCCAAGCTGTTCGCCCAAGCATTTAAAAAGTGTTCATTTGTGTCCATATTGGTTACACGACGACAGAGTCTGATTATCGCATTTTGGATTGAATTAAATATACAGAAGTAAAAACAATTACCAAATGTCATCCTTCGAACCGGTTTCAAATGGTAATGACCAGTTACGGGTGTAGTAAGGAGTGTGCTTAAAAAGTTACGAATCAGTAATACAATATTTTTGCGTGACAAGTGCGACACTCCACCATGCAATCGTCTTGCAACGTTTCACACCGTCGGCTAAATCACAAAGAATTCACCACTTCAAGTCACTTATATTGCAACTATAATGAGGGCAATAGAAAAAACGAAATTCAAAAAATCCATGTCAATCGCGAGGACGGGAAAATATGAACGTACAGCTTTCAGGGTAGCATCAAAACTGCCACAGTCATGACGTAGAATACTTACCGAGTGTACCATTTCTCAATTATCGGATGTTTAGATTAGATGGCATCATGAACAAATACAGTACTGTCCAAATATAGAATACTCAGTGAATCTTGGTGACGGGTTCCGGAATCACCACTGTCGCGTATCATGTCATGCAGAACAGAGAGAGTTAATAGTAAATTTTTTATTTTATTTGTCCTTCGTTTTGTTTATTGAAGAATGTTTATCAATAGATGTGGCGGAACTGAAGTAGCGCGGATACGAAACATGAAATGCTAGACTACATTATATTCGAGGCAGACCAGCATGAGCAAGATAAGGACAAACATGGAAAAGACGAGACAGTATAAATATTTCAACTATTGACCCAAATATCATAAATTGTAAAACCCGACGTATTTTCACCAGGCTACAACGAACTGGCTACCAAGGGATCACTAGCGTAAACGAGATAACTTTAACAGAGATGGCAGGGATGGCTGTGTCTAGCACAGCCTATTGAACGAAGCCCTACAAAACACAAACGGAAGGAATTCGTTTCCATGCAATGCATTTTTTTTTTGGATCTTTTCGAAAATGTAACGCACTTACAGGTACCGAGACTGCTGTGAACCCCCATTTTTACCGCTTCATATCTTCTAAACCTCATACGTTTAACTTCCGAAGTAGCAGGGACCATAAGATCTATCACATCACCTGCAACGACGACGTCCTTTAAAAAGGAATTCTCCATGCAGAACGTTTGTCTAAAGAGTGTTCTCAATATTGTCGTTCTGTATACTACACCTCGCAAACAATTTCTACAGCTTCAGAACGACGTTAACTCATGGTGCGAGAAAAGCTGTTTTTTAAGAATGATTTCAACCTGAAATCTAGCTCATTTTAGAAGAAATGTAGTGTTATGCAAGTCATAAAACAAGCTACAAATATTAAATAAGCGGTCAATTAACCACGATTTCTCTAACAGCTGAAATTTTAATGGCCGCCATCCAAGTTGAATTCGTAGTTCGTATGGTCCCTAATAAATAATCGGTACCAAGTATTTTCAATGGAGAAATTGTCTTAACGAGTATTGGGTGAAAAAAACAAATATCTGACTCTTGGCGACGTTCGAACAGTGTACAGCATTGTAAGGGCAAGCCGAGAGATTCTGATGTTAGTTGACTTTTACTTAAGTGCCCGGTAGTTTGCTTGCACAAAGATATTTAGAACCAACTACTCAAGTAAAGTTACAATTTAACTTTGTGGTCTAGCAAAACAATTTAACGATGAGGCCATCCATTTTCATTCTCTCACCATAGTTAATCCTGTCCACAACACTCGAGGGGTCTTCATCACTTGTCGTGGTGTTGTTCAACATATGAAAGAAAATAACTTTGTCCTCTGTTCTGTAAAAAAAAGATTCCCAAAAGGTGTGTTAGCTAGGGTATATTTGTGCAACTAACCACTTAAGGTTTCGTCAATTCTGCGTGTTTACAATCGACCAGTGAGTATGCGTGTTACAATCCGTACCGAAATAGTGCACAGTACTGGCATAAAGGTTTGAACTTACAACACATATGAACCTACAAATGTATTTTTACCAGTTGCTAAACTGACGTCTGATTAAAATGGTCAAGTCAAAATGAATGAAGCTATAGTAGGACTTACTTCAAAGACGTAAACGCAGCCTCACGAGTATTCGGTCCCCAGAGCAAGTCTTGAAGAGTATTCAACAGATTACGTGCTTGGTCCAGGGATATTCTGAAAACGAAGCGGCAGAGAGAGGTTTGGACAAAAGAGGTTTCAAAAATTTACTATTATTTAGACAAAACACTAACTAAAATTTGAATGCCATACACTTATTGGAAACAAAACCTTAAATTTATAATCGAGCAAACTGTGTTCACAAATTAATGTCGAAACTCGAACTCGAGTTATGCCGTCTCGACTCCGAGTTCAAGTTTGAGTCTAAAATTCCGAGTCACTAGCCAGTGTTCGAGTCAAAGCAAACAACGTCCGAGTACCACGTCTTCACTGGTTCTGCATAACAATTGACTTGAAGTTCAGTAATGATAATTATAAGATTGGTCATTGAAACAGATTGAGGGGGGGGGGGGAAGAAGTGGCTATTGATTTAGCTGTTTTACTTCTAATAACCTGAAATTCGCTGTTGTTTGGGAAAACTGTCCCAGAAATAAGATACACAAAATATTGAGATGAACATAAACTGCATTTAACTTCGCATCCAGTGAAGTTACGCTATGCAATTTTCTGCCGTTATTAAACCTAGATGGACATACCACATGGCAACGAAAAACACCAGAATATATGACACGGGTCACGAGTCATTCGGGTCGAGGCCAACTCAAAGCAATAAAGCTCGAGTCACGAGTCCGGGTTACTAGAAAATGACTCGACTCCCTGCTCGAGTCACAACTAAAGCACACGGACTTGAACATGACTATGTTCGACTTCCACAGCTCTGACTGTCCGGAAGTTTAACATTTTCAGTTATTAATTGAAATAGTGTTAGCAAAAAGATCCTTTTCATGACTAGTGCTACTTCGTGCACACTTGAACATCAGTTGAACCCGAACATTTATTTAATCATGTGAGAGATTTGGTATCGCGGTAACTTTGTTCAAACCCAAACTTGTTTTAAAAAGTTTTTAAGGGCGCATGCAAGGCGACGAACCTATCCCAAGGACAGATTGTTTTATACAATTGGGTACATGTCATAAGAAGATGGAAAGAAATTACTGGAACATTTATTAACGTTATTTGAACGTCAGAACATTCACATGGGTACAAAATTCTGTTTCCAGTAATGTCAGAGGGATTTTTCTCCCGCGACCTTTATTCATCTAGTTCTGGTAGACACGAAAGAAGGCTGTTTACAGCGCTTGGTCTCGAAACGTTTTGCAATTTTGATGGCTTGATTTTAACATCCAGTTTTTTTTTCCATCAACAACGACCAATATAAATCTATGAAGGGGTAGATGAGAGTTTGAAGTCAGCTGTCAGTATCAAATTACTTCTTTTCGAAGGGCAGTGGAAAGTTTGTTTTTGTACAGAATTTCCTGGTCATGTGGTTCTAATTTCTTTTCCTTTCTCGGCGGTTTAAAATAAGCAACGAGCAGAGAAAGATACGCCAACTAAAGTGGGCATAGCTTCCTCGAAATTAGCTTAACTTGATACTGAAAAAATCAGTAGGAACAGGATTTTAATAAAGGTAATGCAGGTTTGTAAACTTTTCGCACCTCAGGCTTCGTTTGGATATAACTTTGGGAACGGTAATGGCCCATAACCATAAATATTACCCTGATCGGGTAATATAAAACAATTATTCACCGAAGTGGAGGGAAGTCACCGACATGGCGTATACCTTGCATAACCGTTTTCACATACATCATGTTTTAAATTTTTAAACCAACTTTACGAAACGTCGGCTTGCCACCCACTCATCATTTGCAAACAAGACATATTAAAAGGCATCCTGATTGCATTTAGCGCTAAAAAGTAGAAGAAATACATGTCTTACAATACTTAATTGCCAAATTTCGTTGCGTTTTTGGTATTGTCTGGCACGGCGAGTTCGTTTATTAGAAACGAGTTCTTCCGTAACGTAAACAAAATCGGACGCTATCTTGTTTTGCTCTGAGGTGAATAGTGCAGGATATTCCGAGACAGAGGAACCAATCAAACCGCGCAAAAAACACTATTCACCGGCGAGGTATATGTTAAAGAACAATTATTCCGATTTCCATGGCAACAACAGTAATTGGCAGCAACATCAAAAATTTAAAGTGCTGCGTAGGCGGTGTTGAGCGATGTGTAAAAAGTCAAAACGGTCAAACTTTAAAACTACTAGTTAAGACCTTCATGGATGAGAGGCCCAATGAGGTCCCAGTCTCTGAACGGGTGTGTCTGGCATTGGGCTCCAAGGGATAAAAACCCCATGTAATGGCCAGTTGCCCTCATTATAAAAGTGCTACAAACGCTAACCTGAATGTTTGGAATAGTATTTGTGATTTTCGGTGGTTCCCAAGGAAAATAAGATTTAATTCAGCAGCGATCTCGTTTAGCAATCATACTTTTGTAGTTTAGGATTACTACTAAGTTAAAAAGTGGGGCCTCCAACATACTCTGGCCCCCCACAAAAATCTGAGGTGCCAGGCCCCACCTGCCCCTGCTCCTGACGTCATCTAACATGTTTCGGCAGCTCCCTGACCCTCTTGAAAATTCAATTTTGATAAATTTGATAAAAACTCACGTCACTAACTTCTCTTAACTTGCACAAAGTTTATCATGAATAAATTTTATCTTTTAATCTCAAAATGATAACTTTTCAGCAGAATTACAAAACTCTTCAAGAGTATACTTGTTGAATGTACAACAGCATTCCTCAGAGGAACTTCACTGTTTAAGTCACGTTTTTAAGTTTGCAGCAAATTAACTAACGTGAACATAAATCCCACTAAATTTCTTGATATTTTAAAGATTAGTTCCTGGAAACTCGTTTTTTGTAAGGCTGGCAGCCATGCAATTGAACACCGTTTACACTGTTAACATTTTGGGCACGACACGGCTAAAATTTTGGCACGGGTGCCGAGTTTTTTAAACAGGCTCGAGGTGTTTGGTTATCTGATGAAACAGAACAATCGGGTTTAACCTTTTAACGAGCGATGAGACATATCCGTACGATCTAATGTATGGAAATTGGATGCATGAACAAATTTTAGTAGATTTTCAAAAGGATTTTAAATAGAATGCATAATTAGCAGGGGTTTTTTTTTTTTGAAAAATTTGAACGTTAAAGGGTTAAAGTCGTCGAAAGTCTAATTAAAAATTAAGATCTGATATCCCAACTACGTCTCGGTACTAATTTCCTTTGTGTTCTACTCATGAATTGTTTATAAGTTTGAAATGTTTGACCTCACAAATGACGTACATAATTGAATTGCGGGTCCCCAAGTGCTTTATGGAGTAAAATGTGTCAACAAAATGACGACGTCATCGAAGCAAAAATTGGAGTCTTTCTACGGTAGTAACCAGTGACCTTCATAGCTCCTTATAATTGGATTGTTGGCTTACAAAATGAAGAGGAGAGCCCAGCTCAAAATTTGGAGATGTAATGTCATCACACTCATGAATTAGAAACACATGAATAAAGTTTAATAGAAGTTCACTGACGTTTCGTTGCCGACGCGCGACATTTTCAAAGTAGTTAACAGACCCAAATATTAAGCTAATTATATTTACAAAAAATCTTAATCTGATACCTCTTGTAAATATAATTAGCATAATATTTGGACCTGTTAATAAATTTGAAAAGGTTGCGCGTCGGCAACGAAACGTCAGTTAACTTCTATTAGACTTTATTCGGGTGTCTCTGATTTCTGAGTGTGATGACATTACACCTCCGAATTTTGAGCTGTGCTCTCATCTTCGTTTTGCGTCTAAATCTATACACTGAATAGATGTCTATATTGACTATAGCTGTTCAATGCAGGAGAATGGTGCTATCGATAAGTAGTAACGAAAGTCAGCAACGAATGTCATAGTCAAATCATTGTAAAATGGGAAAACCCCAATGAAATATAAGTTACTAACTTTTTCTCAAAAAAGGCAAAAAAAAAATCAACCAATTCAAATCTTAGCAATCAAGGCAAGATTCAAGAAACTGTTGACTAAAGCATAACTTTTTGGCTAATGGCTAAATAAAGCAATCTGCCTGGATTGACATTTTGTATGAAAAAGAGCGTCGTTAACACTGCGTTAGCGTCAAAATGGTTTTCGTCTCTGCAAATACGACGAAGATACAAGAATGACGCGTAGGGAATGGATTGCTGAATGCTCGGTGCGGGACAAAGAGAACAAACGACTGAAAACGAAAGTTTCGCTGAACTGCCTTGTAAATTTAACACTCAAGCAATACTTTCGGACAACTTAACAGCTTTGCATCCTGTTCTTATGGTTTACTAAATCTCTTATACCTGGCAATATAGCCAGGGTTAAACTTGGTAGGAGGAGAGGCTTCTGTATGAAAAGTGTAAGGAGCGGTGGTGCAGAATTTTGGCCCGGGGGGTAAGCCTAGAAGAAAAACCGTTTTCACGAAAACAAAACAAGAAAAAAACACAAACCTTTGTTTAACATCCAACCGTATACGAACAGGATAAACAGACGATGTTGGTATCGAGCTCCGTCTCACATTTACGTCTTTGTTTTCGGGTACTGAACTGTAAAGTTTGACACTCTGTTTCTTCTCAGCAACCGGGGCATCCACAAGAGAACTAACTTGTTGACTTTTAAAGAAGTCTTTGATTTTATCATATGTTCGATCTGGATTTTTCTCACGAACTGTGCCTGTCTCGGCTCGATTTAATCGCCCACCAACAAGCACATTAACTTTCGTCTTCTTCGCAGGTATTTTGTCCAAGATGTCAGCTTGAATGTGTTCAAGTTTCTCTAGATTTTTATTATCTAAACTGGGCGTTTTTGGTATCGAACTATGCTTGGCTTTTTTCTCTTCAAAGTATTTGGAATCCGAAAGGCTAAGAGGTTTAATTTCAACATCTAAGTCTAACGAGTTATCGTTTTCAGGATTTTGATATTCGTTGTCAGACTTGGTGGTTCTTTTCTCATTGGTCACTTCCACGATGTTAAATTTAGAATTGCCAGATTCTTCCAACTGATGATGCATAGAATGTTCCTTAGGAAAATCTACTGTACTTCCACGCAGAGGCCCGCTGTCATCCTCATATCTTTCAAGATTTAACGTTTGCTCGTGTTTAAGATGGTGCAAGGAGTCCCGTCGACCATAATGTCCACTTTCTTCGACATCTTGTTGCCTTCTGTAGCCTTCACCTAAATTCTCGCGAACGGAATTTGGGCTGCTCAATTTTTCATACCCCACAGCCTTACGTTCTTCATGCGGTATTTGATTGAAAGAGTTATCATTCTCAAAATAAGTCATGTCATACTTGCTATTTTGGTAATATCGACCTTCACTACCATCTTTGACTTCCCTTCTCTGTTCTTTTTCGGTCGAAAACGCTTTGGCCAGGGTCCTCCCTCTATCTTCAATCTCACCAACTTCATCACGCCAATACTCTACAGGAATCACACATTAAAATACATAATTAAATTCCGGTGGTTATCAACATTCTTCTGAGCTAGACATTTTTCATAGCAGTCGCACTGCCCTGTCACCCCAGCTTCAAGTTGGTATGACTTACTGCAGATGAACCCAATTTAACATCCACTTGAATCTTACTATATTTCAGAGCTCTCACTAAGCGTCTAAAAAGACATCTGCACTTCAGTACACTAGGAACCTGAGTTAGCAACTATACCGATACACAAAGCTGGGGTAACTTGGATCCTGCCCATCGATCCCCCTCGAAATCTACTGTAGAAGGTAAAGAGATACTGAAACTATGGAGGACGAGAAATGCCTAGTACAGTACCGTTCTAATGAAACTTAACCTTGTGAATTGAGCGCGATTCGAGTTTGAGCAAGGAACGAGCGAGAAACTTTCGAGAAAGCGAATGTTTTTGAGAAGCGAGCACGATTCTCTATGTGTTCGAGTGAGGGCGCGCGCCCGATTCTTGAACGTTTTCACGCGAGTGTGTCACGAGTATAGGTATCTCACTATTTACAGTGTAATATGAATTGTTTCTTGTAGATCTGGCACAAGTTGATCTTACAACTTTGACCAAAACTTGATTGATCTTCCGATTTTCAAGATACCTCAGGCCCAGTTCACTCGGCAAACTTCTGCCAAGTCAAACTTAATACTTCAAATTAAGTTCATGTGAAGTTCGGCGGCTGAGTCAGTTAACTTTGACCAACTGTATTAGGATCGGCTCAACCGTACTTACCGTCTGAATTAGCTGAGTTAAAGCTTTGAAGTAATGTTGATTCAAACGCCAATCTTTTTACGAGCCAAATCTTAGCGTTAAAATCTGTTTTATCATCACTAGGGGAAGAAAACCAATTCCCAACGGTAAAAAGTGAAGCGAATCTTTATAGTTTTACTCTACACGAGTAACACTTGACGACGATTTGATTAAGCAGAAATTTCTTCAACTCGCAATTTTATTTTGAGGTTTGAGAGATCCGAGAGCACCTCTGGAAGCCTCGCGTGTAATTTCACTATCACTTCAAGAAGCGAGATTACAGATTCGAGTGACCGTCAAGGACGTATCGAGTTCTCGATTCTGGCTCGATTCTCGCGAGTAAATCGATCAGACACGACCCTCGGAAATGGTTAAGTTTCACTGGAGCGGTACTGTATTTAATTACACTTCAATGATATTTTGACATTTTAACTCGATAACAACAAAATATACTATAGTAAATCATGCCCACTGTTACTCATTAACTACAATATGGACTCAACAAGGACAGAAAGACAATATTGGATTATCGACGATGATATGCACTACAGAATTTCATAATGGGATTGGGGTATCACCACAGGTTTTTGGTAGTGAAAACAATATGGTGAGCTAGCAGAGTGAAAACAGTACTGTAAGACAGCTTGGTTGACAAATGTAAGAACGCAATTGTTTTAGAACTGAAAGAATTATATTTACAGGGAGTTGTTTCATTACGTCGAATGTCTTCTGGCGCACCTAGAATCCCAGGATATTGAAATTAATATCTTGGGAGATTTAAACTGTGATGTAGGTGCTAGACCTGTTGACCACAATACACGCCGTTTACTCGAAATATGCAACACTTTTCAATATAAACAACTTATTAAACAACCAACACGCATTACAAAAAATACTGCGACTATAATAGATCTATTTTTGAACAATGGTATCACAAAGTTTTCCCATTATGGAACTTTAGATATAGCTATTAGTGACCATAATTTTATATATGCTATAAGGAAATTACCATCATTCAAGTCTAGTCCTCAAATAATTTTATCAAGACAATACAAATACTTTGATTGTAGTAAATTTAGAGAAGATCTTAAATTAATTTCATGGGAAAATATTGCAGTTCAAAATGATCCAAACTCTGCCTGGAGGGTTTGGAAGGAAAGTTTCCTCTTAGTTTGCAACCATCATGCTCCTTTAAAACGTAAAAAAGTTCGCAATAAGCCATCTCCATGGTTAACTTCAAATTTGAAAAATCTTATGTTCAAAAGAGATAAACTCAAGAAAATAGCCAATAAACTTAAAACAGAGAAGAGTTGGCAAGATTACAAAATCATTAGAAACAAAGTTAATGAAAACATCAAATCATCAAAAATACAATACTATAACTCGAACTTTAACGAGAACTTTGAGAATATTAAGCAAGCGTGGAAAGGAGTCAATGAAATACTAGGTAAAAAGCCAAAATCAACGTTAATTAATAGCATTAAACACGAAAACAAGAATTATAACTCATCAGAAGAGATAAGCAATGCACTGAATTCACACTTCACAGAAATTGGACAGAAATTGGACCGAAATTAGCTTCTCAATTACCACCTTCTAGAAGAGATTTCTCTGAATATATGAAGTCCACTGAGCATTCTTTTAGTATAAATCAAATAACAAATGATGAATTGAATAAATTAATAAGCGCTCTGTCATTAAACAAAGCATGTGGTCTTGATGGAATATCTGCTAGATTATTAAAAGATGCGGCTCTTGTAATAGCTCCTTCATTAACTTTTATAATCAATCTCTCAATCAGGACTGGGATTTTCCCAGACGATTGGAAGGTTGCTAAGGTTACACCGATATATAAAGAAGGAAATAAAACTAACCCTAATAATTATCAACCAATATCTGTTTTACCAGTTGTTACTAAACTTATAGAACGAGTTGTTGTTTATCAGTTTTACAGTTACCTGACAGAGCACAATTTGTTGTCAGAAGCACAATCTGGATTTAGACCTAAACACTTTACCTGGACTACACTATTAGATTCCACAAATGAGTGGTATTTAAACATAGATAAAAGCCTTTTAAATGGAGTTATGTTTTTGGACCTAAAAAAGCTTTTGACACCATGGATCATAAAATTACGTTAAAGAAATTAGAATTATATGGTGTCTGTAAATCAAGTCTAAAGTGGTTCACTTCCTACTTTAAAGAACGTAAGCAAAAGACATTCGTAAATGGTGTACTGTCGGGTGGCTGTACTATTAGATGTGGGATTCCACAAGGTTCTATTCTTGGACCGTTACTTTTCGTAGTTTATATAAATGACTTACCCAATTGTGATCTTTTCTCTAAAGTACAAATGTATGCGGATGACACTAGTCTTACGGTAGCTAGTGACAATGCAAATATACTTGAACGGCAAATGAACCATGATATATGCGAAGTACATACATGGTTAAAGGTTAACAAGCTAAATCTGAATATCACAAAAACAAAATACATTATAATAGCAAGTCGTCATCGAATACGGAGTCTTGGACATCAGTTCAGGATTGAAGCGTGCAACCAACCATTAAAAAGAAAGAAAGTATATAAATATCTCGGAATTGAAATAGATGAATCCATCATATGGAAAGATCACATAAACAAAATTTCTCAAAAGATATCTGGGGGAATAGGTGCATTAAAACGAGTCAGACACCTTGCACCCTCCGAAACGTTACTTATGTATAATTCACTTGCACTGCCATATTTTGACTACTGCAGTGCAGTATGGGGAAACTGTAATAAAGAACTGTCTGACAAGCTTCAAAAGCTACAAAATAGGGCTGCTAGAGTGGTTACCTTTTCGGACTATAATAGGCATTCATCAGAATTGTTGAATGAGCTTATGTGGGATAATTTAAAAACTAGACGATATAAGCAACTAGCTGTGATGTCTAACACCGTTCACAGAAGCACACCAACTTATTTAACAAGAAATTTTGAAAATGTCAACTCAGTACATTTGTACAACCTGCGACACTCGGATGTCAATATCTATGTACCAAGACCAAATACTGAAGCTGGGAAGAACAGCTTTCGTTATAAAGGGGCGGTCCTCTGGAATGGTCTTTCAAACGATCTTAAAAGGCAACTCAGTCTGAGAACTTTTAAAGAACTTTTATAGTTAAATGTTTAGCTAATTTATGTTAAAAGTATGGAAAAAAAATATGTAGTGTAGTTTTGTATATAGTTAAGGTATTTATATATAATTATAGTACACAGATCACTGGAAGAACATTTTGTAATGAAGTGATCCCGTGTTTAAATAAATTTAGAATTAGAATTAAAAACGTCTATCACATGCTGAGTATGATTACGTGCATCCACGCATTAACTTGTTAATTAAGTTAATCTAATTGTACAGTTCATCTTGACAATTTAATAGCAAATTTGTCTTTAGGACGTTTCATGAAATGTTTTTAAGAAAGTCATCCATTTATTATTCTTTTCTTAAATACTGCAACTGAGTAATAACATATACTTTCACAGTACACGTATCCACCATGACAAGGGAATAGGCTGAAATTTCTTGTGGGGATTTACTGCCAAACATCAACTGTATGGGGGTTATTATTAAAGGTGGTAGCTTGGTAGATATATGATGTTTTATACACACGTTCTAAAGCTATTCTACTCAGAAAAACGTTCTGAGTCCCTGACGGGAATCGAACAAGTAACCTGATTGCCGGTGAGATGCTCTAACCATTGAGCTACACAGACTCAGATGGTGAGCGAAGGTTACATTTATGTACTGGTTCGAATTGATGGTAACCTTCCACATTTAACAATAACTTATTGATTAGCGCTAAATAGGCAACATATTGAGACTTGCAGACTGGCAGTACATATGTCTACCATCAAGTCGAACCAGTACATAAATGTAACATTCGCTCACCATCTAAGTTTATGTAGCTCAATGGCTACAGCATCTCACCGGCGATCAGCACATTACGGGTTCGATTCCCGTCAGGGACTCAGGAAGTTTTCTGAGTAGAATAGCTTGAAAACGTGCGAGTAAAACATCACATATGGGGGTGTTTAGTATCATATACCAACTGTATTTTACAGCTCCTTGCTTCAGTTCTTTGACACTTGACATAGCATTGGAGGAGGGTGGGTGAGTCAAACATGTTGCACATGCTACTACATGCACCTGGTACTTTGCGTTTTTCCTACAAAAATATGTGTTTTAGCAAGAAATCGGAGTCTAGTGAATTGTTTAGCAAGCTGCTAGCACTTCATGAGAACAATGACATTTCAAAGATCTTTTCTATTCAATTAGGCACTGGTGTTCAGAACAACTAATTAGAATATCTGTGATCCATTTATGTATACCCAACAAGTGCTGGAGAAGCCCTACATTAGTATTGTACAAATACAATCAAACTTTTCTCTGGATGAACAGACTTTATCATCAACCTTTGAGACACATGTTATCTCATTTCTACAGGCAGTCACCATAAAAATGGTTTC
Source organism: Heliopora coerulea (assembly GCA_030142905.1). Taxonomy (NCBI): domain Eukaryota; kingdom Metazoa; phylum Cnidaria; class Anthozoa; order Scleralcyonacea; family Helioporidae; genus Heliopora; species Heliopora coerulea. The sequence goes on along the minus strand of JASJOG010000597.1, from coordinate 43,457 downwards.
ATTAGTTCTACTGTTAAGGCAGTGTAAGCCTCAAGGCTTACACCTGACTAACCGTATGGAATATCAGAACTTCTGTTTAAGAAGTTGGCATGAACAGCAGACTGCGTATTTTAACTTATTTTACATGTAGTTAGGCAATGTACCACTATAGCCACAGTCCTTGGGTTATTACAACTCCTTCTGAGGAGCACAACTGCATCACAGTGTAAATCCCTTCAGCACTACGGCATACTTGGGTGAACACTTCACCAGCCGTAATAGACTGCTGTCATACCGCTACTAGAAATTGCTGTTATTATGCATGTGGTGCACTGTTTAAGTACTTCAACTGAAAATATGCAGAAAGTAATGGTTTTACTGAAATACTTGCCCCCACAGCTAACAGTTTAGAATGAAATTGATTTGAGAGACAACACAAACTGCATTTGCCTGAAAAGGTTTGACAACCAAGAATCCTTGATAGCTTGGAAGTTACATTGTGTTTAAACTGCCCAATGATACAGTATGGATTGGAGTTTGAAATTCATTTAAAAAGTGGAATTCTCTTCTGGTATACAAAATGAACATACCTGTACTTCCAAACTTACTGTAAATGCTCTCCAATTCTAGGAAAGTCCCTTACATGTGAATAAGGTAAATGGACGGAAGCTGAAGAATGTGATGAATACACTGTGCCAAACTATCTTGAAGAAAAGCAACTTGATTGACATGTTCCAATGGAACTTTCCTTTCCTGTTTGTACCAATTGTCTGAGACAACAGTGTTACAAGTCAGAGTTATGGGACCAAAGGGTTTGAAAATAGACTTATGGTTCTGGCACTGTCCCTAGTCAGAACAGCCAGCTAAGCCATGGCTACATGACGTGGTGACAGACAGAACTTTGTTCTCACATGGAAATCAAAGTCAAATTACTGAGAACAAGACAAGCTTAAAAAAATTCACTGTTATGAGTGTGCAATTAATAAATTTGCAATTAATAAAGGGGCAATCAAGTTCCCATCAATGTTCAAGTAGTTCACATCACTGGAGGACCATTTACCATATACACTGTAGTCTAATTCAAGGGATTGGTACATATGGTACTTAATTTTTTTAGAAAGCACAGGAGAGGAGGCAGTTTTTCAAGAAAGGTGTTTATTGAATGAAGGGCAGTTATTTGAATCATTATGGTAACTGCATAAAGAAATTTGAAAATGGTTGCTCTGAGGTTGGGCTTTGTCAGTGCTGAACAATTAGGCACTAAACCAGTATGGTAGTAAGTATATGTACAGTAGGTATTGGACAGAAAGTTACTTCTGGCAGTATTTGTGAGCAAAAATAGAGTATTATGCTTCTGAGAGGGTGAAAAGACAATTAAAGTTTTTTTGTCTCTAAATCTTTTTTTCTGCCTAGTAAGAACAGCAAATCCTTAACTTCCTCAGCAATTAGCACTAGCTGTGGACTGTACCAGATTGTTTAAGTACTGCAATATTGATGCTTTACAGCTGCCAAAACTTACTTCTATTTGTGCTATCTTTTTGATGTTTTAACTGATATCTCTTGCATTTCCCAAAGGGATATGAATCTTCTGAAAAGAGAAAACATGAATTTATGTCAAAACTTCCTAGCAGATGAACAAAATGTAAAAATTGAAGGTATAGCACTTTAAAAATTGTTTAGCATTAACCCTTCACTGTCTGAGAGTTCTCCCCTTGACAAGTAAAATCATTTGGCATTGGCCAGAGTAAAATCAACTAGTGTTGGCTAGAATAAAATCAAAAAGTTTGGGAATGGATGAGAAAGGGTTAATCAACTTATACATTCAAAAAATACAAAATGAAAACAGATTCCAAAAAATGTCATTCTTAACTTGTAATTCAAGTAAAGAAAATGGACAGATATGCAGTAATATTTTGACTCAATTTCAAGGTCATTATTTTGGTTTGATAATTACCTTGAAATGGAACCAAAATATTACAACATACATGCGTCAGTTTGTCCATTCTTTTATACTTAAACCATAAGTTAAGAATGACATTTTTGGAACCTGTTTTCATTTTTTATCTCCTTTCATTCAAACATGCCTGTTGAAAAGCCTCCTACGTGTGCTGAGCCAACATGAAACTTTTCTTGACTAAACTGAAAAATTCAGCTCAACAACCCTAACCCCCCCACCAGGGGCTCTTCTTCTGGACTCCAGGCTCTGGGCACCACCTGATCCAAACTGAAATTTATACTTGCCAATGCGAAATTGATCTTTTTCTACAGGCATGCATTCAAAAGAGCTCTTGTTTTTGGTAGCATCTTTAATATTCATATCTAAGTGTTTGCTGGTTTTTTTGTCATGATAAATTCAATCAGCTGAAAATGTGACAAGGATCTCAGTTAAGCACCAAAGTATTAAAGAAACATTCATCAGGTGGTGAACCCACATATCTGTACTTCTTGTGTGTGATGGTGGAAGATCAAAACCAGCCCCAAACTCATTTTCTGGCCACTCTGTTTGATGACTTGCAGGGGTAAGAAAGTGTGTCAAGAATTGGACTACAGCAGTTCAAGTGGGAGATACTACAGTTGCATTGAAAAAGTTGGAAAATATTCCAACCAAAATGCTTGGGTTGTGTTCAATTATATATGTTACATGATATAAATATTTTCCTTTCATCGACAGACCAAAATAAGTTCCTTTTAAACTTCTACATATGCCTTAGCAAGTCCCAATCTGGGGCATATGAGGATTTAACCTCATGCCCCCCTTTCTAGCAGAAAAGATTCTCCTTCTTAAGCCTTTTTACCACAATTTACAAAACAACAGTTTTCTGTCTACATACCATATTTAAGAAATGTCCATAATAAAAAGTTTGTTGACAACAGGGCTGCCGAGAACCAAGATGGGCTTAGGGTAAGGTAGGATTGCAAAGAGCCCAAATTTTTGTAATGTCAGAGGTGGCAGGAATTTGGGAAAAAATTTTACATGCATTCATGCACAATAGGTATTATCGTAACTGATTGTTCAAAGCTATTTGAATAAGTCTAAAATTACTTTAGACCATAATCTGTTACGAAAATTAATGGACTACTATGGCATGGCCAGCAGCCAGCCCCTTGCATAGCAATGATGGCATGGCCTCCAGGGGCAGTTACCCTGGCACACCCCCTCTCAGTACTCCTGGAAGACACTTACACTTTGCTTTCAATACTATAAATTTGTATACTACTTAGCAAATGGAGCTTTTATTAAGATACTTTAATAGGAGAGCTTACATTGAGCAACTTATTAAGCAAAGAAAATAAAGTGCACTCCTTGAATGATTTAGGTGGCAACAGAGTGCAGGGATGTAGCTACGCCGGGCAGCGCCGGGCGGGACCACCCGGCAAAAATTTTGAGCGCCCGGCGCTCACGGCAATTTTTTCAATCCCGCCCGGTACATCTTTAAGTCTAAACATCATGAAATAAACACTTTCTGTGCAGCAGATATCCTTGTAATTTAATCCATCATTCATCAAGCTGCGAGATAACTTTTAACTTTTTAAATACTATCGAAATAAGCGTAAACAAGCAAAATCTCGCAGGATTCTTAGGTATCCGCCATTTCTCAAAAAGAGCTCTTGTTCGCTATAATAAATCTTAACCACCTTAAAGTTTATAAATTTATAAGTTTTTTGTCACACTATTATTGTTCTGTGATACGCTACCCACCATCAACCGACTATCGAAGATATTTCAGGACCAAGACATCGACTATGCTCTCCTGGCGACTGTCTTCGATTCCACAAAGAACACTCTCTCGAAATTACGAGACAGTGACGGAGTAAACCTTAGAGATATACATCTGTATATTGAAAAGCTGGGAGAGGATGGTGTGACTGTGACGTATAATAAAAGAAATCTGAGAGGTGCATCTTCAGACCCAGATGAGGTGAAGAAATCATTCGACAAAAATATTAAATTAAAGTCTGTCGATAATTTAATAGCCAACCTTGACACGCGATTCACGGACAGTGATATCACGGCAGCATTTCGAATATTCGACCCCAAGGCGTTCACACTAGCCCTGACCCACGACAAAGCTGATGAAGATGCTACTGCGGAAGATGAAGATTTTGATGTGGACAAAGCACGAGCAGATTATGGACAAGCCGAAATCTAAACACTTGCTGATAAGTTTGGCTATGATCAGGATGTCGACTCACTGATACAAGAGTGGGATGACTTCAAGCAGTACATGTCTGATCATTGGATGACAAAAAGCTGTAGAGAAGTTGTCAGGGCTCTTACCGGATTCGAGAGCAAGTTCAACGCCATGAAATGCCTCTACCCAGGAATGTCATGGCTTGCAGAAGTTTACCGCGTAATTCCTCCGCACACTGCCGATGTTGAGCGAGATTTCAGTCAAATGAAACTGATTAAAACCTATTTAAAGAATAAGATGAACGAACAGACTCTGGACTCGATCATGCGGATTGTCATCGAAGGGCCCACATTAAAAGAGTTTCTTTTTGAAGAAGCGGTCAAATTGTGGGCAGAGAAGAAGAATCGCTGTATTATTAAGTAACATTGTACTCGAGTTACTGTCACTTAGTAAGATATTCATAATTAACAATGAACGGCCACGGGCCCACGGCTCGCATGTGTGGTCAGTGGGCTTTTGCGTATATATAAAAGAGATATATTAAGACATACCGTATATATAAAGACACGCCGTAAATAGTTTTGTTTATTAACGTTGGCCTGGGTTATTAAAACATCTACGTGTTCGTGTGATGACAGTGAACTCGGGACTTTATGTTTGTCACTTGTGGACTGTCACTGGTTGAGGAATATTAATTATACAACGCAATATCGGATTATTTATGACATTGTAATTTGTGTTAAATTTAATGGAAATAAAAACTTTACTTAACCAAGATTTTATAAGTTTCTAAGGTAACTAAATCTGTAAACATTTTATAAAAATCACGTATTAGTAATTTAATTATATAAATGATATATTTCTGCAATTTTTTATCTAGACTTCCGTCGCCAACTTTACAAAAATTTTCGAGGGAGAAACCTAAACCCCCACCACTGTCCGTAAATTAATTTTACCCGGCACTCATTTTTCGCTGGCTACATCCCTGAGAGTGTGACACATTTTTTACCCTACATATACCAGATAACATATACCTTGTAACATTAGGTAATTAAGTTTCATTTACAGGATATGCCTATTCAGTAACACATTGGAAAACGTTGACACATCAAAATGACAACAAACAAAATGAATAAATATTACTATTAGAAGCTTTCCTTCAATTTTTTTTTGCCAGGGTATCAATTGCTCATTGTGTCACAGTGCCACAATATTAGACTTGCTGTCAGTTTTCTAGTTGATTACAAATGAAATGTTTAAGTATTTTCTATTTTTATCACACTATGCATTGTTTTGAATTGTAGCACCCCAAGCTAAACCTAAGCAAGTGAAAAATTGCACTCCTTGAGCAGCTGAGATCAATATAATTACATAATCATTGTGATTGTATGGCTGATGAACATACTCTTCATTTCACTCAACTGGCATTACCAGCATTATACTGTAAATATAGTACTAGTAGACTAGCTTTCGGCAAAGGCTTTTGTAGGTCTGTAGACAGAGCATTGTGTTAGTGTAGATTCACAGGGTCATTGCTTTGATTCCCTGCCAAAGACCCAAGAACTGCATTTTATGCAACTGGTTCCAATTGTATCTAATTGCATATTCTGGGGCAAGTGTGCAATTCAGAATTTAATTCTGCCTAATATCAGATGACTGTATTCAGCAGAGTGAAGTGCATTCACCTCAATGGATTCATTGCCAACTTTGGTAACCTGTCAAGGTTTCAGTTGGTTTCTCAGCAAAGGTCAATAGTTTCATCCAATCTTCTGATGATATTCCTCTTTGCAATCAGTCAATTGGTTGAAATTGCTTTTATTGTGAGGTGTGATTGGTTTAACCAATTTTGCAGCCTTTTTTGCCCAATTTTCATTTTATTTTACTTGCTTTGAATGGTTCAACTTTTAACCCATTAATGCCCAGTGCCACCCTATATATACAACTGTAGCAAAACCTCTTGAAAGAACAAATCAATGGACAAAGTGAAAACAGAGAGAAGAACAAAAAGAAAAACTTCATGTGTTAAATGGTGTTACGACACTCTTTAGCAGAATAAGGTTCTGGTTTAGGAGCATAAGCCCATATTGGTGATGTCATGTTGCTGGTTTTGCCCAGATACCTGTATGTCACCTTGTAGAATCTATCATTTTCTCTTAGTCACCTCCTGATCAGTCAGCTCTTCAGAAATGGTGTTTTGCTGCTTTTGAGCACTGTGAATTAGTGTATTGGAGTTATTTTTTAAATGTGCTTAACAGCAATTTTGATAAGACCTTGCTTATCCTCTATGATATCTTGTCCTGAACTAAGTCCCTTCATACACAAACAATAAGCCACACACTGTCTAAGGTAAAGTAGCACTACTACTTATCAGTACATTGTCATACTGTCCATGCAGAATGTCTTGACTAAAGTAAAAATTTACGTTATCATATTTGCTTTTGTAAGCCCTGAACTGACAGTGAAATGTCTACTATACATAGGCAATTAAGATTGATGCTAAAATCCATGTCAGCTCCACGTAAAAGACATCATGCATGCTGTGCCCCCCCTAGAAAGACAATTAAGGCAGCTGTATGTGCCCAACAGGACTCCAAAAACCAAAAATAGGCAAGGTAGGTACTAGTGTACTTGTTTATTTCTTAACCCTCTAATGCCTGAATTTTTGGTTTCAGTTACTTGTTTAATTGACTTGTCAATAATGACATTTGATGGTCAGACACACTATTTATCAAAGGTTTTGACCCAATTAACATAAATTCAGTTTTTGTCACATTTAGGCTTACACCTGTAGCTTATTTGCTAATAACCATTGTTTTAGTTTTTCCAAATCTGAGTTCATTGCATCCGTGACATCTTCAATTGTCTTGCCAGAGGCTGTTAAATTTGTATTGTCAGCAAATAGATGGGGCTTGGTATCTTTTAGGCATTCTGGAAGGTCATTTATGTACAATAAAAAAAGTAATGGACCTAGAATGGAGCCTTGTGGAACACCACATTTTATTGTTTCTAAAGATGATAGATTCCCACTTACTTGACATTTTTGATAGCGATTTGTTAAGTATGATTGAAGTAATAATTGTGCCTCTCCTTTGATACCATATAGGTCTAACTTTTTTAGTAAAATTTGGTGATCAACTGTATCAAAGGCTTTTTTCAAGTCAATGAATACTACAAGGTTAAATAATTTTTTATCCATATTTATGTACCAGTCATTGGTACTACTTAATAGAGCAGTAGCAGTGGAATGGTTTTTTTGGAAGCCAAACTGATTTTCTGACAGTATGTTGTTTTTTGATAAGCAATCATAAATTTCATCATAGAGAATTTGTTCAAAAATTTTACTAATTGCTAGTAGAACAGAGATTGGTCTATATTTACCTGGCAAATTTCGACAGCCATTTTTATAAATAGGTGTTATTTTTGCCTTTTTCCAATCATCAGGAAAAGAACATAAAGTAATAGCTTGATTAATAATGTATGTAAGTGAGCTTGAAATAATTGGTGCAGAAACTTTAAGAATTTTGTTTGAAATTTTGTCAAGACCAGTCGCTTTATTAGTTGATAGTCCCTGCAGGAGGCAGCACAGTTTGTCTGTTGTAACAACACTGAAAGCATTGAACTCAGAATTAGTAGTTTTTATAAAATCCTGATAATTAAAGGTTGATGACTCTATTTTGCTAGCTAAATTCGGACCAACATTTGCAAAGAAAGTATTGAAGCCATTTGCTATATCTCTAGTATCAGTTAAATTATCACCATCTAAATTTAGCTCATTAACCAAAACTGGTTTACTTTTTTTTCCCAGTAAGCTGTTAATTGTGTTCCAAGCTTCTTTTGGTTTAAATTTTTGTTTGGGAATTTTGTTGGAATAATACTCTTTTTTAGCATTTTTTAACATAATGTTTGCCTTGTTTCTGTATTTTTTATACTTAGACCAGTCACATTAAGATTTTGATAAAATGGCTTTTCTTTTTAAATCATCTCTTTCATAAAGTAATGTCCTAATATCTCTTGTAATCCAAGGAGCTTTTTTGGATTTAATTTTCTTTTGCTGCAGCGGTGCATGTTTGTCAAGGATTTCTAGAAACATTTGTTTCTGAATTTTCCATGAATTATTTGGTTCATCACCAAAAAAGTAAACATATTCCCAATGTTGATTTTGTAAATCTTTAAGGAATTCGGCTTCATTGAAATGCTTCATGTTTCTGATTTCAACAAGATTTTCCTTTTGCTTTTGACAAACTTTTATTTTCCTAATTGCAAATATTAGACTATGATCACTTATTCCTGTATGTATAACTCCACAGTCAGTGATTCTCTGGTTTGTTTGTAGCAATATGGTCAATAAGACTGGTAGAAGTTATTGTGACCCTTGTAGCTTGCTTAATCAACTGAGATAATTGGTATATTTCATAAACTGCTTTTAATTTGTTTGTATGTGTATCAGAAACAGTTTTTAGAAGGTCACAATTTAGATCACCAAGGAGATATAATTCCTTATTTTCATTGTCAATAGTTTTAATTAAGTGTTCAAGTTGATCAAAAAATTCAGGTGATGCATAAGGTGGTCTGTAAGTTGTGATTACAACAAAGGGTCGACTATGTGGTTTGATGATTTCAACACAGACAGATTCTAGCTCAGGATGGATAAGGTCAGATCTCACTTTGTAGTTTATAGTGCTCCTTAAGGAAATACATACCCCTCCTCCATTCCTAGATCTGTCTTTACGGATAACATCATAGCCATCTAATTGTATCATGTTATAAGGTATTGTTTCATCAAGCTTTGTTTCATTAAATGCAATTAAGTCAACATTTTTATTTGACATGGAGTACCTAATCTCATCAACTTTTTTTAACAGACTGACAATGTTAAGACCAGCCATTTTAAAACCTCTTTCAAGTGGAATCAAGTTGGTTTTAGAGAATAAATTGCTACTCATATCATTCAATGGCTTATTATATCTAATGTGGTCTACTTTTTCATCATTTTTGCAACATGATTTAGATATGCTGTCCAAGCTTTGTTCCATTGATTCCGGCCTATTTCTAAAAAATTACTTCTCTTGGTGGTATGTCTAAGAGATTTCAGATAGTCACAGAGTGTTTTGCCATATACTTTATCTCCATTTCGATTTAAGTGAAGATAAGATCTATTAAGTAGTGACTTATCTATGGTGTTGTTTGATATAATAGAAATATTATGTTTCAGGCATAAATCTTTCACAAGGTTATTATAACTATTAATTTTATTATTGATTAATAATTCATTATTATCATACCGCTTTATGACTTCAGAGATGGCCACAGTTTTGGCATGTACCTTCATCGTTGTAATAAGGTCTTCCATGTCAGCTGCAACTTCTTCTGGTTCACGGGTTGTAAGATCATTGGTACCAACATGAACAATGGTTTCATACTCATGATCAGCAGTGTTGCCACTCGAGAGATCTTTGATTTTGTCATGAATATCTTTAATTTTTGCTCCACCATATGAATGACAAGTGGTTTTGCATCCTGCTGCCCGCTCAAGCTTCTTACTGTCCATGTGCTTAATCATGGAATCACCAATAAGTAGTGTCTTCTTGCTGCGAACTGTGTTGATTTGGTTTTCAGTGACTTTTTTTTGGATCTTGTGTTGTGTTTCCTTCTTTTGTTTTCCTAAATTTATTTTCTTGCTTCTTGGGATACAATTTCACCTGTTCTTGTAGATTCACTCGCGTATTTTCAGTATCACTTTTTAGTGGTAGACTTGGGGTTTGGCTTTCATCATCGTTGTCTCCTTCCACTCTCAGTATACCAAAACGATTTGATGTTGTTAGCTGGGCTGAAGGAGTATTGTCTTTGACATTTATATTTCCAGTATTAATCGCTTTCTTTCTTTCAATTTGGGTCCATTCACTTTGCTTTACGTCAAGGATTACTCTTAAGTTTTTATTTTCGTCTTCAAGCTGTCGAACAGTTGTTTTCATCGCTTCGAGTTCAGCCGCCATTTTGTTGTTGCTATCGGTCAAGGCAATGATACATTCTTTCGACTCCTGAGCTTGATCGTTAAAACTTTCACGATCTTTAAGCTGGTCTTCCCGTATTTGTTTTAATAAACGCAAAATGTCTGTAGTGTCCTCATTTAGTTTGTCCACTTTACTATCATCACTGGCATTTTGGTTTGATGGCACGTTTTTGTTTACCACGTGTTCGTTGTCTTCTCCTTTGACTTCAGACTCAATGTTATTTTCTTCGTCTTCGATAATTTTACGCATAGTCAAGTTGATTTTACCACAGGACGACGTTATGTCCGTTCTTCTAACTAACTTTGAGATTTCCTCTGCAGATAGATTTGCTAAACTGTTGTTTGAAAGACGTGGCATACACGCGTCGAAGATTGCGAAATGTTGTCAAAGTCAGATGTCTCGGTGAAAGCGTTAAGATTTACCACAGTATACTTCCCAGCAGAGAAATAATAGAATATGTAAACGCACAGATACTTAATTCGTCTATTTTACGTAAAACAACGTTGATATAGCGTAGGATGCAAGAAGCAAAATTTCCTGTCTTACTTGGAATTCATTCAACATGTTAGAAATACTTTTCTGGTCTTTAGAGATGTTCCAAACCTTTCCAGTGCACACCAAATTCATTCACTTACAAATCAGACTCTGCATTAATGCACCATAGTTTGCCAATTGCAATGCAATTCTATGAAATTACAATTTGGAAAGCATAATACTGGTATCTGCTAAATTTGCAATGCAACAGTTACACTCAGTCTAACAGTGTTTATTCTCCAAAATGAGGAGATGAATGAGGAAAGAAATCTCTGCTAAAACAGAATACAATGAACTGTCTGTACTGTTTAAAGCACTCATTAAAACATTCATTGGTCTTCATTGATGCCATTACCATAAATAAGTATTTTCAATAAGTTCAACAACAAAGGTACTGTCATTAAATCATCTGAATGGTAAATGTTGTCAAAAGTCAAACATTAAGCCAACACACCATGATGAATTAGGAATCTATGGTAAAAAGTATTGTGTATGCAATAGTTTGTCTCAAACAAACTATGCTAAAGCCTCATAACAACTTTTTAAATCTCTTCCTGTACATGAACACTATTTGATCACTGCAGGCAATTTACATGTCAACTGGTGAATGGCAAGATACTGAATCACATCATACAAAAAACTCCATTCAAAAATGAGTTTGCTTTATCTTTATTTTTGGTGATAATAATGAGCATATTCTTGTACATAGGCATTGGATCATCATCACTGTAACACTAAACTGTTGCTTTGGGAATGACATAAAAACCAATAGAGGAATGAAGGAATGATTTACTGAAATAATTAAACAAAACTGCATGCTCACACTTTGACAGATCAATCAATTTTAATCCAGCAAATCCTAAAGTTGATAAAGCAACAAAAGTAAATGTAGGAAAAGCCTTAAACAGGCTGTGGTTTGTGTAAAGCTTGCAAGATCTCTTCATATAAATTACAACTGACAGATGATTCCTACTTGAAACATTTTAATACATTGACATCATTTCAGTACATTAATAATAGTTCCCTGATGACAAAACATTCTTGAGGTTACTGAAAATACTTAATCATGTAAATGGCATTAATGGAACAGTACATATCCTACATTTGTGAAAATGAATATAAAAAACAAAAAAAAAACAAAACAAAAAAACAATGAAAATGAAAATGCATAAAACTGTTTCATTAAATCTCCTCTACTGTTATTGAAACATCTACAGTTTTTCATCTATTAATTTAGGGTAAGGGTTGTAAAACTTTCCCCATGATACAGTTCCCAAATTGCACTTGAAACCACTAAAATAATAAAAATATTAATGATAATATGGACACTGGAGTTAGGACTAGGATGTGCACACTTCCACCAATCAGGATCTGGGGTGGCACCTTTGGCAACTGCCAGTATCCCCTTACCCAAGGGTAGATAATACTCTTTAGGCTTGGATGCCAACTTACCAAGGAGAAGGAAACTCATGAGATAAAACCAGAAATAGGTAGGCAGGACATTAATTTGGAGTTAGTAACCGCAATAAAACAAGCAGATTTTAATGAAATGGGCCAGGAAGTGGCACCCTTGCTTTGCCAGCTGGGTAGACAGGTAGCTGAAAGCCTCAGCTTTCCTCAACTGTCTCAACAAGTTCATTACCATCAGCTGCTGGCATGACCTGCCTTGTTAGCCCAAGGACTAGAAGTTGGCTGATACCTCTGACCTAAATTGGTTGAGGATGAAACAACCTTAAATGCTGAAACAGATCAGCACTAGTCTAAAAATAAAACAATATTCAGACAACCATTTCAATCATGACACACCTAAGCTGACCTTAACTGGTAGGAAATGCAACAAAGTACTGTTTTGGTTAACCTGGATATATCCATTGGAGAGTGCTTTCAGGGACTTTAGATGGCTGTACATCTCTTTCTCCTTCCTAACTGGATAAGTTGGGTGAGTAAGGGCTGGCCCTCTGGATGTTCCATAAAATCAACTTCAATGGGAAAATTTCTCATGTAAAATTTCCTTTCCCCACAAGTTCTCTGAAATGTGCATTCTCTATTGCCATCTTACTTGGTGGGTGGCTGGGTGTCTGTAGCAGGCTGAGACCCCTTTTACTGTCCTTAATAGTGGTAAGGTGGTGAGCAAGTTGTGATCATAATAATAATAGTAATAATAGTAATAACCATAATAATAACAGCAGTCTTTATTCATCTGGTAAAAATACATAATTACTGATTGTCAAAATTACATTGGTAAGTTCTTGGCAGTATAATGAGACTAAATAGTAGGCATTTATACACACCAGATAAGAAGATCCAATTTCCTGGTGTTCTAATTAGGTGACCAGGCCTTACATGGCTAGTGAGAAATCTTTTAATTTTTTTTCTTTAATTTTAATTCTTATAAGTTTTACTGTATACAGTTACTAATGGCAGCAAATAACATTATTTTGACTTTGCACTAAGGAAAAATATGAAAACTGAAAAATTGTCCTTGAAACACAGTTTCAAGGTTTTCTACAGTATGATGTTTTCCTTATTTGACACATGGCACCTAACAGAACACAGTCATCTACTGGTACTTAGAGATACATCACATTTTGTGGTCTCTCAACCACTATTGGTACCCTTTGTTTCACCTCAGGTAAACAGAAGCAGTTTTGTTCACAAGTAAGATCTTCTTTAGAAGGCAGCTATTGTAGTAGTGGTTCTCCACCACCTATTTGGTTCCCAACTGCCAGCTATTTTGCCTGTGACTCTACTTCTTCATGGATTTGAAGTTAAAAGGAACACTTCACTCAAACAATTCTGATTCGGCAATTTTGTACCTGCTCAAAAGCTTGTCCATAATTTTTTTTTGGTTGGCAATATATTTCATTTTAAATTGCTTTTCTTGATGTATGTAAAAACTGCACATCCCAATTTCATCTCCCTTTCTGTCCACTAAAATCTGCCTATGTGACTGTGTGTGAGCTAGTGCATAAGTGTGCTATTGCAAGTTTATACATTATGAAGATGGTATTGTTAAACCATCAGTATCAGTGTTGATGACACAGTACAAAAGATAAATGGTTCTAGTACACTATTCTGACATATTTGCTACTCTGCCTTAGAACTGGTCAATAGAATTAACACTTCCCCCAAGGTACTTTGGGCCTCCCATTGACAAGTAAATCGTCCTGGGTTTCTCAGGGTAAAATATTTTGGCATTTCGAAAGAGTGAAATATTAAGGGCATGTTTCCGTTCGATAAGGTTTGAATTTGGTACTGATTTTGAATGGGGTCAGTGGCGTAGACGTTGTTTGGTTGAGATTTTAATTAACAAGACACGTAACACAGAACAGTAGGCAGTGTGTGTCGTACAGCTTAATATTCCTAAAATTTGCATAATGTTATATACAAACTCGCTTGCATCTGCATCAAGGAACGATAGATTTCGATTACTATCATAGAAATATGTAAAAACTTGTGAAAGCAAGTCTGAGTAAGGATTTTGAGTGGAAATGTGCAGTACTAAATGTTTTCTTTCCAATACATACATGTGGGCAACAACAAATAGATAAAACCAATGAACTGAATAAAAGAGGAAACTTTTATTCAAGCGTTACATGATATGATGGAAAAGCTTATAGCATCTGCCGTAATTTCTGATAATTCACATCGTAAACCGTAAGGTCATAGAAATTCACACTCGAGTTAGAAAGATGTCGATTATGAATATATGTGCGAAAGAGATGATTCAAACATGATCACTGGACTGTGCTTTCAAGTAAACAATGAAAGCAATGCAGTACAACAAAGCAACTCGATATTTTGCCGCTATTTGTAACAAACATTTCCATGACTTAATTCGAAACCCCTTATGAATTTCTTTCATTTTGTGGATATTCATCTCTTATGCAAGCGTCCGACATCGTTTCCATATTCAATTACTGGGTTTTTCGAAGGACCAGCGAAGCGAAAAAACCGGCATTGGGTTAAAGATTATCGAAGTGCCTAAGCAAATGAGAGCCCTTGGAACGCATTCAACCGCTAGACACAAAGTGAAAGTTTCCGTTTGAAATTTAGAAATATCCGTACCTTTGTCGCAGTCCTCACCAGGCTTACAAAGTTTTTTATAAAAAGAACAACCTAGGTTTCGGAAAAAAAAATATTAACAAATAACCTCAAATCACTGAGACAAGCACTAGATGCCATTCGTCACATGAAGAACTTCACTCACCGATAGCACGGATTCTGCCGTCAGCTTGTGGCCAAAAATGTAAATATAAAACTAGTACGACTACTAGTATGGCCTTCCGTTTTTCCATCTAATATCCATGAAATTTGAAAACAGATTTCAACAAATTTGTACACCAGCGTGAAACTCAGTCACGGATACCGTTTGGAACTTTAGTCACAGACAACGCGAGATCTGGCTGTTCCCGAGAACATTGCACATGCGCCTGAGTTGAGTGGGCGACAACAAAATCATTCAAACAAACGGGGGTGGAACAGTGCAGATGATGCAAGCTGATTCAAATAATCCAAAGGAATTTGTATTTGCCGTCAAAATTGGCTTCTAAAAGAACGAACAGGGCCGTTCAGAGAAATTTGGGGGCCGGGGCAAAAATCCACTTGGGGGCCTCACCCTCCATGGGCACAGTTTTACTCCCGTCTTTATCTATTGTACAGTATCTACCGTACAAAGGTGTAAAAATTATTTAAACGTTTTTACAAGTGAATTAAATTTTAACAAGTTAAAAGTGTACTTTACGTGCGCATTTGAATGCAAACGAGTCAATAACGTCATCATAGTTAATTTTTCTTGCTATGTCACGCTCATATGACAGCATGATTAGACTTGACATGCGTTCTTGCCCCATTGTGGATCTTCGACAGTTCTTAACTATACCAAGTTTACTAAAAGTTCTTTCTCCTGATGAAACAGATACAGGTATACTTATAAATAACCGTAGAGCAACACAAATTTGGGGAAGAATTGTCTGAAGAACTTTCTCGTATATCTTATTCAATAACGCAATAGACGATAGTCTTCCACCTAAAATATTGCTTTGCTTCAACCTATTCACATGGCGCATCTCTTCCAGAAGTTCTTTTTCATTTAAATCACATGGATAAAAATTTGAAAGATCTTTGCAACGAATTTCCATTATTTTTCCTGCTGCTTCGCCGCCTGTGTTGGGGATTTCATAGCAATTCCATAAAAAGGAAAACAAGTCGTTTACTTGTTTAGTTTTTTCAAATCTGCATGCTATCTCGCAAATTACTCTATCCAAAGCAACATTAAACACATTGATTTCGAATTCCCTTTCATCGTTGTGCTGTTCATTTTCACTATCTCTGGGTTCATCGTGAAATCGTCTGGGAACTCTCCGCCTTGTTTCTTTAAAATACTCACTTAAACCAAGAGAAGAAGCAACAACCTTTGATTCCTTACAGATCACGCTCCAAGATTCCCTCATGCGTTTTAAATCGTCTTGCAGTGACTCAATCAAATGCAATTCTTCATCAATGGTGATCTTAGAAGCTTGAAGCAAAACACTAACATCATTTATAGTCTGTAATACCTTAAACCAAAAGGTTATAAGTAAGACAAACTCAAGTGATTGCAACCATTGGATTAGGTTATCGACATCATCAGACACTTCACCAGGCAAATCATGATCTTTCAATCTTTTTAATGCATCCAAAATATCTCTTGGCCTCTTTACTAAGGGCTTGACTGCCTCTATCCTAGCACTCCAACGAATAGTAGATAATTTATGTAGGGATATACCAGTAGCCTCTTGCAAAATCTTCCAACGTGAAGGGCTAGAGCTGAACAAATTGTATAACCTCTGAATGTTTCCAAAGAAGCTTTTTACAGTAGCTGACAACTCTGGTGCATGCACTCCACATAGATTAAGACTATGCGCACTGCAATGAGAAAATAACGCTTGAGGATTTTTCTCCAGAATTGCTGCTTGAGCTCCATTGCAAACCCCAGCCATATTTGCACCATTGTCATACCCTTGACCTCTACAGTTTTTAAACTCAATATCATGTTCTTTGAGTACTTTGCATATTAACTCGGCAATATCCCTTCCTATCTTTTTATCGCAATCTTCCATTCTCAAAAATCTTTCACATATCTCCCAAACTTCATCATTTAAATTTACATATCTTAAGATGAATGTTATTTGTTCTGTGTGGAAAACGTCCAGAGTACCATCAACAATGATGCTGTAGTACATTGCTTGTTTAACTTCTTCCACAATAGCATTGGGAACAACTTTAGAACATTCTTCAATAAACTGGTTTTGTGAACGTGGCGATAGATAATGCGCTTGCATTCGGCTGTTGTTTTCTTGATGTTTTTTTACTTCATCCAGATGTGACTTTAAAATATGATTGTGACCGCTAAGCAATTCCAAGTTTCCAAGAAATAGACCATTATTTGGATTACTTAATTCAGTGGTTGAACCGCGAAAGGGAAGGTTTCGCTCTGATAAAAATAATACCACGTCCAATATGCATCG
This sequence comes from Heliopora coerulea, assembly GCA_030142905.1. NCBI lineage: Eukaryota > Metazoa > Cnidaria > Anthozoa > Scleralcyonacea > Helioporidae > Heliopora > Heliopora coerulea. Next base: position 26,291 of record JASJOG010000597.1, on the reverse strand, counting down.
AAATATTTCACGCCATCTTGATATTTCGTTTTGTAACTGCCATTGAAGTTGCTGATCAATTCCAGTCGTTTTATGTAGGTTTTTTTCAAGTTCTTTCCACGTAATGTAACTTAAGAAATGCAACGAACTTCGTTGGTGGGCATCAATTTTTTCGTACAATTTTCTCCAGTTATCTTTATGTCCTGCATCCGGCCTTGTCAGCAGGGATGTTTCAGAGGTCTTCTCTTTTTGTGATGTTTCTTGAAACAGACAGCATGGAAAGCAAAAGAGGCCTTGCTTTGATGCACTCCATACCAACCAATCTCTTTTTACCTTTTCGCCATTTGGCATTCCTTGACAAAAAATATTTTGAGGAAAGTTACGGCCAGAATTATCTCTGGGGAAAGACTTCGGATTTTCAGGCGGGCCAATTTTAGCAATATACTCCGTATCTTGTTTAGTTAGACGTATCCAACTTGAAGGATCGTTTGATAGTAAAGGTGCAAATGTTCTTTCAGCATCGGACGACGTTACTTGTGTGGCTATTGTCTCACCAGGGCTTACTTGAGCGGTCATTGTCTCACCAGCGTCAGTATTAGTAATGGTATTTGCATTCGTAGATGTAGTATCATCTCCTTCTACTTCGTCACAGCTAATTTCAACTTCTTGGGACTGAGATTCATTACCTCTCCGGATTTTGGTGTACCAGTTTAGATCTTCTAGCCTACTACGAGATTTTGCTTCATTTTCATCACGAATTTGCCTTTGTTTACGCTTGGCTGCACCAGATAAATAAGAACGAGAAGACGCCATTTTGATTTACATGTAGCGTACCGAGATAGTCACAATTCAAGACTGTATACATACTACGTAAAAGGGGGGCGTTACGGAAGGGAGCGTTTGCTATGTCATGCCTACGCGCATTATATTTAATTACGCACTATATTTAACTACATACAAAACTCATTACATACATATTGATTGCGCAACTAAACACTGCCGCTGATCTACATGTGTTTTTGAACTATCAACTATGCAATTAATTGCAGTATCTGTAGCCATTTAATAATAGCGAACGCAACGTTTTTGACAACAGGAAAGGCGACCGGAGATAAATTTTTGACCAATCAGAATTCTCGATCCATTCTTCTGGCGTTACTCGCCCCGTTTCCGTTGTAAAAATCGTTGCATGCTTAAGTTCCCTAATATATATTTCATTACATCTTTAATTTATTTCTCCCTTCTTCATTTTGGGGCCCCTTTGAGCCTGGGGCCCGGGGCAAATTGCCCCCTTTGCACCCCCCTCTCTGAACGGCCCTGAGAACAAATATGACTTCCCACTCGTACAGACTTGCTTAGAATTAAAGAGCTAAGTAAAATCCAACAAAGAACCCTGATTCGTCTCATTGGAAACGACTTTGCGAGTCTGAGAAGGAGATTCGCAGTCGTGCACAAGTAAACATAGTGCTAAATTTTTCAAAAGAACTTGCGATTGCGGAACGAAATCTTCTCCGGAACAAATAATAAACAAATTCTCCTTTCAACCGTAGAATTTTCACCATCTACTAATTTCAGACATTTGTAAGAGTTCTCTTTCTGTTGTCAAAATGTTGCGAATGCTTGGATCTAATTCTATCGACAAAGTTGCCAAAGAGCTTATAAGCGATTTAATGGTAAAACTCCTCGTAATACACGACAGGACGCTCAGCGACCAGAAGGCAGCTGCCACAGTTAAGGTCATCGCTCTCCATCGAATTAAACTTAAGACGTAGTAGTGAAAAGTGAAAAACTTTTTATCTCCAGTCTTCATGATCTTTATAGAACAAAAACCTGACTGAGAAAATTAGGCTAAGGCGAAATACTGTCTCAATGCTGTAACTATGAACTAGCTTAGCTAATGAAAAATTAGTATATTTCGAAGGCTCAGAATAATTAAGATATGTATAAAACAAGGCTGTTAGTAATGCCAATTTGTGAGTTTCTTTTCCGCAGTTTAAAAATTGGTGGAAAAATGACGAGTGAGTAGTAAATAAATAAACAAATATGATAAAAGTAAATAACTATTTGGGGACTCAAGTCTTGCGCTTTAACCAAGTCACATTGATAAAGTCCCTCTTCTCGACTTTCCCCAGCCTTTTTCGAGCAGATTTTCAGTGTGTGTCTGTCTCAGCCTCTATTTTATGTCTTTGCCTTTCGATCCCCTTCTCCATCTCTTTCCAAGTGTACGAACGTTGGTCTTACTTCTTTAAGTCAACAAGAAACAAAAATGAGTAACGTTTTATCTCCCTTCCACCTTCTCTCTATTTCTCTTTCTCTCTTTCTCACCCACTTTGAGGCCTGTTGGAGTGACTTTACCCAAGTGACTTAAGCACAAGTTTGGCTATGGTGCAGGTAAACATTTTTGATTTTCAGATTCTCTGAGATGCATTCTGATGTATTTTCAGATTAAAATATGCTGGAAAAAACTCAACAAATTTAAGGAAATATTCGATTATTTTAACAACTATAATTAAAAAAAAAAATTTAAAAAATTTGAGACAAAATTTCTTTGTTTGTAAGTATTGACACATGGACTTGATAGACGTCTTTCTTTCTATTCAAAAAACGATACAGTGGCTGACCATGTGTCATGTGAAGCAGTTGGCACACCATTCCAAGCTATGCTCTATTGACCAATTGTTACATTTCATCAATTTTCACCTTTTTTCCCTTTAGCTTGCAAATATGGAAAAAGGAAACGGTAGATTTTTTAGAGGACAAAAATATGGTAATTGGGAAGGGGAGGCAAAATCCAATGACTGGGAAGGTATCTGCCTCCCAGATATGCTGTTAAGAAGGCCCTGATTATCTGGGATAACTTGTCAGCGTATCAAGAAACTAGATTACAAAGATTAAAAAATCACTTTAGCGTGCTATTACTGGACAAGGTCTTATGTCCGATTTTAATTAGAAAGGAACTAGGTTTGAAAACGCTTCATGAAAAAAGAGATAAACACAGAGTTATGCTCATATACAAAGCATTGAAGAAACTAGCTCCCAATTGTCTGTTACATCATCTCCACCAATTTGAACATTTAGAAAGGTATAATTTGAGAGATCGAGCAAAGAATATAGCTGTAGCAAAGGCAAAAACAAGTTATCTTAGAAATAGTTCTGTCTACAGCGCTCAAAACCCGTGGAATAATTTGCAAAATAAAATCAAAACTAACAACAAGCTTAATAATATCAAAAAATGCGTCATCTTTCAGTTTCTGCAGTAATTTAATTGTCTCTTTCTTTAGTCACTTATATATAGTGCCGTACCGACGGAGGGCCACTGGGCGCTCGCCCTGGGCACAGAATTTATGGGGTGACATTTCCAGGAACAAAAATTCGAGTTTTCCATCCTTCATCCATATTCAAAAATATTTTGCTAAGCTAAACAAATGTTAAATCGAAGTTTCGACGTCTCATCGTTAACTGACGACTTCGCAACCGTCAAGGCTTAAAGGCGCCTCTCATAAATTTTTTATTAAATGTGTTCCAGGAAGGTGTTGACGTTGTCGATTGAATCAGGCGATGTCTTTACGAGAGGTCAAAGTAGTTGTAGTAGGTATTTTGATAGTTCGTAGGTCGGTGATCCAGGAAGAGAGACAATTGGACGAAGTGATATGTTTGTTTGTCAATCTTAGGTAAGCCGTAGAATCTGGCGGTGATGGCATTGTCGGGTCTGACTCGGTTGTAGGTGCTCTTGTGTAGCTTCTTCTGGTCCATAAGGCTTTTCAGTTTCTTGTTGGCTCTCGTTTTTGTGGTTTTGGTCTGGTCGTTCTCTAAAGGAAGTTTGGTGTTCGTGTCTTGGAGATGTAAGGTGGCTTTGTTGAAATATTTAGTCTTGTTCATTGCAACCATGACTCGTCCTTTGTCGGCTGGGAATATGACAATGTTGTCGTCCTTTTGAAGGTCTTTCAAGGCTTGTTTTTCCGCCTGTTTTATTCAGATCAGCTAGTTGTCGACGGTGTAAGAGGTTGTTGGTTACTTAATGCCTTATGTTGTTTGTGGTGTCTTCCGTCGGGTTGTTTGTCTTTAGTGTAGCTTCTGGTTCAGGAATGAAATCGAGTGTGTCACAGAGTCGGGCTGGCCTCTCATTTGGAACGGTGCCATAGTAGTCTGTAAAGTCCGGGTTCTAGCGCATTTTGGGATTTGGTTAAATTTTACACATTTTCAAAATCGACAAAAAATAGTCGGTGAAAACCCTTTTCCTTGATAACGTAACTTTCGGTTTCACTTCCGGTCACTTCCGGTCTCTTCCAGGAATTTGTTAACGTTACCGGGAATTTCAACACATTTTAAAAACGGGTCAAAATTTTAGCATCGACCAGAGGTCTCAAGCGACGAAGTCGCAAAGCAAAGCTGTTTCAAACAGCTTCGCTGACATGTTGTCTTGGGGGAATAACCTTAACATTACAAACATTCCAAACATTCCATACATGCTCAATCTCCCTAACAACTAGCCTCGCTCGATGTCAACAAAAAAACTATTTTCGGTTTGCTCCGTTGTTAGGGAGATTAGGCATGTATGGAATTCGGGAAAAACCCCGCAACAAAAAGCGGGGAAATTACCTTTTTGGACAGAATTTTAAGGAAACATTTTAGACAAAAGTAAAAACTCTAATAAAACTATAAAGATACAGCACCGAAGGTGCATCGGACGAAGTCCTCAGGACCGCAGGTCCACGCGAAGCGTTTTTAAGAATTTTGTTTTAAATAAAAATGTATGATATAGTTTTAAGAAATAATAATAGATATTTATTTACAATATGTAAAAAATGCTTGAAAATTCTAAATTTTTACCTAAGATTTAGTAAATTGTTTAGATTTTTTTGGAATAATGTTTTTAAACTTTATATTTATATTTCAGAACTTTGAACATTTCGATGTAAAATTTGTGGAAAAATTAGTTATTATCAAGAATAAAAATATAATAAATAAAAAATGGGAAATTGTATATCATCAAAAACAAATAATAAAAACAGCAGAGCTGACACGCACGGCGGTAATTCCAATAAGGATTCAGGAAAGGAAACGAAGTCAGACACAAAGTTAGATTTAAATCTTCATAATTATCCTCCAATAAATTTTAGAAAAATTCAAAAGAGTGGTTTTAGAATCGGAGCTCATGTTGATATTGGAATGAAAGATTTTGAAGCCAGAATGACATTTGGGAAAAATAATATACATAAAATTCAGTTTTCAGAAAATAATAATCATTTGAAATTGATAAAATCTTTAGAAAATGAAGAATTAACAAACAGTGAGCGTAGCGAACAAGTTCGCATCTCAAAAGAAAAAGATAAAATAATAAATACACTTATGAGTGAATTAACCAGAAAAGACACAGTTGTTAAACCTTCATCTTCAGAATCTACATCGAGCTAAGCTCTCAGCAGCAAAGCTGCAGAATAATTTTTAATTTTATAATACAATATATATTATAAAATTATTAAGTTTGACGAACTTGTTCGCTTAGCTCACTTGTTGATGACTCACTACCGTCTTGACGGCCAGCTCCTCTGCAGCTTCGCTGCTGGACCTGCGGTCCTGAGGACTTTGTTCGATGAGACCTCTGGTCGATGTCGTCTTTTTTGCTCTGTTTTTTAATAACATGTTTTCCAACTGTAACTCCACCAGATAGTATTCCAAGATATGGTAAATATGGACTTAGTTTTTCAACTACAGATTTTACATCTCTTTTTAATAGTTTATCTTTCACCAGTTCTTTTTCCAATTCTTCACTGCTTTCAATTGCTTCTAACCCTCCTAGTAAATCTGCAAATTTACTAAATAGTAAATCTGTTAAAAATACGTTTGCTTTTTCTGCTTGTTTTACTTCATATTCAGCATAAATTTTTAATATAACCTTATCACTTGATTTTTTCAAATTTTGTACTGATTGACTAATTTCTCCATCTTCAGACAATTTTATCAATTCTTCTCGTTTTTTCATTACTTCTTTTTTAACATCTTGCGTTTTACTTTCTTGATCATCCGACTGATCACATTGATTACTTGCGGATGTATTTGATTCCATTTGCGGGACTTCTACATGTTCACTATTTTCACTCATTTATTTTATAACCAAATGGAAAAATTAAATTAATTTCCAATCTTGAATATTTTTTTGTTTTCAAAGTTTCTAAAATTTTTTCCAATTCTTTTCGGTCGCGTAAATCTAAATATTCTTGAATTATTGTTGTCATATCTTTTTTATTCGGATTATAAAATGTAACCAAATTTGAAATATTTTCTCTAAATGGTTTTGCAATAGATGTCAATTGTTGTGTAATTACAACAACAGAAAGATTATAATGTCTAGCACTAAATCCCAATTTAACCAATTCACTTGTTCTATTTTTAACATTTTTACCACTTGCACAATCATCCAATATGATTAAACTTTTACTTCCTTTTGAAAAGTCAACTATAAATTTTAACCAATCTTCAACATTATCTTGGTCACAAGGAATAGCAATAAAATCTTCATCTTTATCATATTTCCAATTTTCATAAGTTTTATTCCATTCAAATGTCGGACAAATTAAAAAAATATAATCAAAATAATTTTTATATTCATTTTCTATAAAATCTAATAGATATTTTGTTTTTCCACAAGCAGTCATTCCAACAATTATCATATTAAATGGTTTTTTGTTAACCACTTGCACCTTTGGTGCTGAGACCTCCGGTCGATCATGTTCAGCTTTGATTTCATTCATTTTTTATTTTTCAAAAATCCTTGATTTTTGTTTTCAAAATTGAATTGAAGACAAATCTTTATTTACAATGTTTAACAATCCATCACTTATCACAAATATATGACACATTACATTTGCAGAAATAGCAGTTTTTTTAATTTCTAACAATAGTCCAGACTGTGTGTTTACTAATTTTTTACCAGTTCCATAAACAAAGTTATCATCTAATGTTCTTAAATCCACACATAATGCAAATGAATCTTTATAAAATTTTTCAATACTCATGACTGAATCACAGTCAGAATATCCGCAGTGAAATATTCTAAATGCTTCTTCAAAAAATCTTCTTTTCGGCATACCTTGGGAATATATGCTATTTGGAACTCCTTCAACACTAATTTTGACGTCTGTTATAGTTGGATAAACAAATTGTTCACTATCTGTGATAGTTTTATTTCTAAATAACAGAACAACTGCTTTCATACTTTTCCGCGGAATATTTATGGTTTCATTATGTAAAGTTGCATCTTTATCCCATTCTACTGTTTTCATCAAAGTTACATAATTATATGATAATGATCTTCCTGTGGTGTAATTTGATAAAACATCAATTGCCAAGTCTTGATTTTCAATTGTTTCATACTCTAGTTCTAAATTCTCCAAAGTATATCCCCCAACACTTTGTCCTCTTTGCGCTACCATAATTTCACTAGCTTTTGGAAAAGTTAAAATATATTGAAAATTGTTAATCATTCCATAAGGGGCATATAGTCCATGATCTGAAAGTATTTTTTCTAATTTTAAACACTGTTTTGTTCCATAAATATCATACATTAATTTATCAGAAGCTTTTTCTGCATTGCCACTTGTTGCTCCAGAGTCATCTTTTGAAATTAATTTTCTGAGGTTTTCTCGAGTGATGCCGTATTCGATCATATCTGCTCTTTCAAATTCAGGTTTCCAGAGATCTTTGTAAATTTCTAGTAAAGATTCTCCACTATTATCGTAAACAATTTCTCCAGCAAATTTAACAACCAATCTTTTCTTTAACAATTTTGATAAATTATTTAAAAACCACAATTTAGTATTTGAATTTTTAAAATTAAATAACAATTTTAATGAATCAGGAACAAGACACAAATTAGGATTTAATTTTGGAATATCTATATAAAGGTCTTCTTCTGGATTTGCTGAATTCGGATTCAAAGTTACAACATGCCTCGTTCTGTTTCCTTTAATTTCATTCATTTTTGATCTTTTATATCCTGGATATAATTCGTTTACTCTATTCATTTTTTATTATACAAAAATTTTTTTTTTTTAATCTTTATTACCCTTTTGGTATTGCACCTTTGGTGCTGCAGCTTTGCTGCTGAGGACTTCGTCCGATGAGAACTTCATTCGATCTTTGTCCTTTCGGTATTCATTGTATAAAAAGTAAGTAATTGCAATAACTAATATCCATAAATTTTTAGCTAGAAAAGCAATACCTTTTGCGCCCCATGATAATATTTGAGAAATTAAATTTAAAACTGATGAAATGACTGCACCCAAATTTTTACCTATATTTGCAATTGCTTTTCCTAAATTTCCAACTGCTTTTGCACCTTGTTTTAATGCGTTTCTTGCTCCTATAACTATTGTTGTAATTATACCCGCAACAGAAATTGCTACTGCTGATAAACCTGCAATATTTTCTTTTGCCCATTTTTTAAATCTTTCTAATCTTCCAAGGTCAGATTCTTCAGCATTTTCATTTAAAATCTGTATTCCTTCTTCACTAATTGGTCTTTCATTATTTTCAAGTCTCATTTTATCTGCTTGAAGTTTTGCAATTTCTGAAAAACTTTTATATATACTTTTTTGGGGTTCAGCTGTTTCTAAATCAGCTTTATTTTTCCAATGTTGATACTCTCTATCAAATCCATCAATTTTTCCACGTATAACTTCTTTTTTTTCATTTTCTGATAGATTGGAGTCAATATCCTCCAAATATACCAAACCTCTAAATTCTCTTAATTCATCTCTTTCAAATAATGTTCGTCTTGGGTCCTGATTATTATCAATGAATTTTTTTAAGTTATTTTCCCCAATTATATTATCAATTTTAGTTTGAATTTCTAAAATAGAATCATCAGTGATAGAATTAATAACTTCATCGCGAAGCGGGCCACCAAGGTCACCACGCTCCGCGACGGCTACGCCGATTCTTTTTTCTATTACCGCACTTGGAGTTTTTTCATATTCTTTTTTTGGCTTTTTTCATATAATCATTAAATTCATCAACATATTTCTTATTTTTTCTGGTAAATAACTCTGGTTCATTTTTTGAATTGACATTACCAATTTTTTGATCTTTGAAAATAATTGAAACATTTCCTTTTTGGTCTCTTACAAACGAAGTTTTATCCAACAATATAATATTATTTGGTCCATTTTTCTTTTCAAGTTGAATTTTAAATATTTTTTTAAAACTAGATTTTTTATCAGTAGTTATTGATTTTACATTTCTTATTCTTCTTAATATATTTACAGGTGTTTCTCTTGAAATGTTAACCCTTGTTGTTCTTGGATTTTCTGTGTTTATTATATTTATACTTCTATTATTATCATCTCCCCCAAAACTTGTTTCCCCCTCTTCGGCCTCGCGGTCCTCACGGTCTTCCTCTTCTTCTTCTTCTTCTATGTTTCTATTTCTCATTTCTATATCATCAAAACCTTCATCCATTTATTTTATATGTTTTGAATATTTTCTTCTGGTATCCAAGAGTTATGTTTATTATCATAACCTAACCACTTTACCAACACCATATTTTTTCCTTTAACTTTTTTTCTTTTTAATATTTTCTCTACTTTATATATATCATCCTTTTTATCCACAGCAGATAGTTCCTGTTCATAAAATTTCCCAATGATTGGTTCTCCTTCTAAATCTTCCACTTCATACATGTTTGGATCACCTCTAAATACTTTTACAATTTTAAAAATTTCTGTAAAATTAGATTCATAACCTTTAGTAAAGATATTCTTATATTTAGAAATCCTAACAGTATCACCAATTCTGAATTTAGGTAAAGGTAAATCTCCTAATGGGTAACCATATAGTGTAATCCACACTTGGTCTTTGTTAGACTTGTTCACAGCAGCAGGTTTCATTAATATACTACTGTGTTTAGTATGGTTATAATTATCTACAAGTTCATGTATGTGGTTAATCCAATTATAAGTTCCTTTATTGTAGAAATATTTCCACATGGATGTTTTTAGAGTTCTGTTAAATCTTTCAACTATAGCTGCTTTTCTATCAGAGTTTGTAGAAAAATATTCAACATTATGTTCTTTCAATAGTTTTTTTACACCTACATTGTAAAATTCTTTTCCTTCATCAAATTGAGAAACTTTTGGGTATTTACCAAATCTTTCCTTAAATTGTTTTAATAATTCATCCACAGCTTTTGTCATGTTTTTAGTATCTTTTCTGTAAACAGGAATAGCGAATGCATATCTACTTAAAATTTCAACAGCTGACAATATCCAATAATATCCTTTGTTCTGTTTGCTGTATTTTCCCATATCAACCAAATCCATTTGTATTTGATCAGCTAAATCTTTGACAAATGTTCTTTGGAATTTATGTCTTCTAACAATTGGTTTGTATCTTGTAAAAGTATCTTGTGCTTTTAACCAGTCTTGCACAATTTTTCTACTGACTTTTAATCCCTTTTCTTTTGCTTTTTGATAAAGTCTTTCTGCAGATTGATAACCTGTTTCTGGGTTGTAATAAATATCTCTTAACTCTTGTTCAATAACGATTTCATTGTGACTAAGCTTCACTGTGTCTTGATTCATTTATTTTTATTAAAATAAATAATGAACGTTAGTGATTCAGTTGAAAAAGCAGAAAGAAAATATTATGGAAGCGAATATGATTTTGTGGTTAATGAAAGAAAAATTTTGGATAAAAAGTTTAAACAATATTTTTTGAAAAAATATCCATATGCAGACATGCGAAGGTTTACCTTCGAGCATGATATTAATAAAGATGGAAGTTGGGAAAAAACAATAACATATTTCAAAAACAATGAATATATTTCAACAGACATAAATTCAGACACTTTTAAAAATGATTCAAATATGACAAAATATTTAACAAATAAACCAAAACCAAATTTTCCAAAAATTTGGAAACTTGGAGGAAGCATACAAGAATTACCAAAAGGAAAAAGACATAAAGTAAATGGTTTGAACCTGGGAGAATCGTGACATGTTTGAGGAAGTTGATCGTCCAGGTTAGTGTAGTCTTGAGAAAGACTGTTGGTTGAAGTGACTGACGTTTCGACAGCCTTAGCGGCGGTCATCTTCAGAGTCTTTTGACTCTGAAGATGACCGCCGCTAAGGCTGTCGAAACGTCAGTCACTTCAACCAACAGTCTTTCTCAAGACTACACTAACCTGGACGATCAACTTCCTCAAACAGGAAAAAGACATGTTGATTATACAGGAAAAAAATATTATTGGGATAATTTTCCTACACAATATGTTTTAAGTTATCCTATTAACCAGTTTAGAATTTATGTAAACAATACAGATTATTTTCAAAGTAATTTACCCGGGTTGAACATAACTACAGATGATAATGCAAAATGGTCACTTAATGAACCATATTTTCAAAGCATAGTGGGAACATGGATTGCAACTTATGGGTGTGGAATTTCAATACAACATTTATTATTTAGTTCAAATGTTCCAAAACAAATTACGTCATTTATGAGATTTCATCTATATTTTACAGTCAGAAGAATTATGCATCAATTGAAAAACGGTGATGATAAAATCTTTGATAAATTTAATGCTGGTTTTTTAAAAGACCACTATCCAAAATGGACATATCAAGAAATTATGAAAATAAAAAATGAGCATTTGGGTCAAGACGTTGTTGGAACAAACCCATGGAAAACATATAAACACGGTCCAGGACAAATTAGAGATACTCAAAATGATTATAAAAAATTTGTCCCAAAAATATCAAATGGGCTTACAAAAAGTGGAACAGAATTGCTAAATCATTCCATTGAAGCATATCTTTATGCAATTCTTGGTTCGCAAGCTAGAACTAGACAAAGTATTGTTTCAAATAGAGCTTCAGCATTGGAAACACAAAAAGTTTTTAGACAAATTTTTGAAGATTCTATAATAAATTATGATACAACAACATGGATTAATAATATGAATCAAGCAATTTCATCAACTAATGTAGTTTTAAATACAGCTATAAGTCCAACTTTATGGTTAATTCCATCATCTTTAATAATTTTAAAAGAACCAATAGATGGGTATCATAACAAATTAAAAGTTTCTGATGAAAATATGGTTTTTGGAATTAACAAAAAATTAAATTATTACGGGTCAAAGACCCGCGAAACAAAATTACAGGGAAATGAAATAAAGAAAAATGAAATAAAGAAAAATGAAATAAAGAAAAATGAATTCAAAAAAGATATAAAGAAAAATGAATCCAAAAAAGATTTGAAAAATAATACATTAAAATACATTTCAGACCTTTCAGGTAAATCTTCAAAAATTATCCCTCCAAAAACATCAAGTGAAAATTTATGGATTTTATCTTTTGCAATAGTTGGTGGAATTTTAATTGCACGGTACGTGCTCTGACAAAGTTTTGAATCAAAATATTTATTATAAAATAAATGGTAATATCTTTAAAAATTTTTATATCAAAAAATGAAAAAAACAATCTCATTAGACGATCCAATCATATTAAACAGTTGTTCAGAGATGTTTGTAAAATCTATAAGTATTTTTTTGAATTATAATAATTTGGATGCAAATATTCATCATTATACCTATAATAATACAAAAATTGGATTCAAAGATGGGTATTATACCTTTAATATTTTAAAAACAGAATTTGAAAATGTTGGAAAAATAGAATTGGAACAAGTGGATTATAGTGGGAAATGTACAATAAAATCAGATACAATTATAATTTGCAAATGGATGATGAAGGAATTTTTGATGTGAAAGATGATAATAATTATATAGAATATGCTGGAAACAATAAAAAGGTTGAAAAACTTTTGAATTTGTCAAGAAAAAAAGATTGGATTTTCAAACAAGATGATACAAACAAACAACCATTTTTCAAAAAATCCACAATTAATAATAATTTTTATTGTGTTCAATACATTGGGTCAAACAGCAACAATTTACATTTAACTTGTGAAGAAAATATTTTAAGCTATCAATACTTGAATTTTTACTTTGTATATGGTTTAAAATCATTAAATTCGTCTAACAATGAGGTGTCGTTGTTTAAAATCATAGATAATGAAACAACAAGTCAACCAACTCCTTTTGATTTTGGTATTTCTTATTGTAATTCATTATTATATATCACAAATTCATCCACGTCTGCAATTTCAAATAGCAGATGGCAATTGAAAGCAAATGCAACTCAAATAAACAAATTAATATGTCTTTCTGTTCATTGGGATCAAGGTAACGTCGGTGGTGATAAAAAAGGAAATCTTTATGTGAATGGAAAAGAAATTGTTTCTTTCTATACAAATGCTAGAAAGTATCACACTCCAAATATGAAATTTTATCTTGGATCAAAAAACAAAGACTACGGAAAAATGGATGGAGAAATATTATATGTATATGTTTCAACAAGAAAAATGAAATATCCAGAAATTGTTTTATCTTCTTTATAAAAGACCATTATCTTATTTGTAAAAAATATGGTGTTGATTTTGGCGAAGATGAAATATTAAAATATATAGCTAAATAAATTTTAAATAATGCGAAGCGTAACAGCAAAGCTGTTTTGAATAAATTTTAAATAACATTTGTGTTTATTAAAAGTTTACTTGAACTGCTTTGCAGTCCTTTTAGGTTTTATTTAGTTTTATTCATAAATAATGCTTGCGCTCAGCTTCGCTGTTTGAATAAATTTTAAATAACATTTGTGGTTATTTAAAATTTACTTGAACTGCTTTGCAGTCCTTTTAGGTTTTACTTAACTTTTATTTAATTTTATTTACAAATAACTTTCAATAAACTTGAATAAATTTTAAATAAAAAAATAAAATTATAAATAAATGAATGAGAATCGCGAAGACAGTGAAACAAGTAAAACTAATAAACAATCAAGTAATTAAAAAGTAACATCATTTGAAAAATCTGTTAAGACAAAAGACCCAAGAAAAGTGGAATTGGGAAAAAGATTAGCAAAAATTTCAAAAGAAGCAAAAGAAAGAAAAGCAAGAATGCGGAGCGAAGAAAATTCTAGGCAACAAAGTGAAGAAAACGAAGAAATAAATAATTACACCTTTGGCGTTGAACCTTCCACTTTGGGGTATTTGATTGGAGTTGTGGGAGTTGCTGCTGCATTGGGGGGATTATATTTTGCATATAAAAAAGACAAAAGAGACCAAGAAATGCTTCACCAAAACGAAGCTTCAGCAAATCAACAGCAAAAACATTGACCAGAGGTCTCACCGCTTCGCGGAGCGAAGCTGCAAGAAAAACAAGAAAAAGACGGCGAAACTAAGCTAAGAAAGAAGGAAGGTCATGAGTTTAAAATAAACCCATCGTGTTCTATTGAAAACCTGTAAGTTTTAAAAAAATTTTTTTATGTATATAAATAAATGGGTGAAATGAATAGAAAAGAAGTTATGAATGAATTATATGATTCTACAATAATTACATTGGGTGCTGTTGGAGTTGGAATGATAACAAGAAAAGTAATTAGTGATGGTTTATCAACTCCATCTAGTTTAGTTCCTACTTTAAAACTTGCAGCAGCTGTGGGTTTATCATCACTTGCAGCTAAATATGCACAAGATAAGAAATGGATTCCTTCTGATCCTTTCAAATCATAAAATAGAAAAAATGTATAAATAAATGGAAACAGTAGTTGGCGGATTATTTAATGCAGTCGCTTTTGCAGGTGCTGGATTTTTATTTTCAAAATTAAATCATTCTGGATATGAAAAAGAGATAAAAAGACATAATGAAGCAATGGAAAAACTTAGTGAAGCAAAGGAAAAATGGTATGAGGAGCAAGTAAAAAGAAAAGAAGAAATTGAAAAATTAAGGCAGCAATTATCTGATGCAAATGCTGATATAAATGAGACAAACATGTCTTTGAAAAATCTTGCTGAAATTAATAATCGTTTAAAATCTCTTGAAAATGAAGAAAATGACAGGGAACCACCAAAATTAAAAGATTATTATGAACCTTCTGATGAAATGAAAGAATATCAAAATGTTGCTTTTTTTCTTGTTGGGATTTCAGGTGGTTATGTAGTTTATAAATTTATTTAAAAATTTTTCTTTAAATAAAATAATTATATAAATAAATGGAAGACCATTACCAATAAAAAACATTTAAACAATTGTGGAATATTGCAAGAGAAAGAAAAATAAAATATTATAAAAGATACACAAAAAATCAACTTGAAGAAATGCTGAGATTTGAAATTAGCAAACCAAATGAAAAGTATGAGAAATATTGTAGAGAAAAAATGAAAAATCCAACCCCAGTAATAGTTATAAACAGTGAAACAGGTGAAATCTTAAATTTTAAAAGTCTTAGATCTGCTGCAAAAAATTTTAATATGAATGCAGAAAGTATTAAACATAGAATAAAAAGAAAAAAAGATTTGAAAATTAATGGACAAACATTTTTGGTTTTTTATAACTGTTAAAAAATTTTGATTTTTTTTTTAAAATTTTTTGTTTAAAGGAAAATTTATATATAATAAAAAAAGAGATGTCATCAACAATTATTGAAATACTTGTACCAAAAAATTATAAATATACAAAAAGTAATATGTATAATACTTTTATCAAAGAAATTATTAAACTTAGCGGAGAAGAAATATTACCACATACTGAATTTACAATAAATTATAAAGAAAAAGATTGTTATTTTTCTGATTTTGAAGTTGATTGTCAGAATGATGAAAAAATTTATATGCATTATCATCTTATTTTAAAACCTCAACCAAAAATAGAACCTCCATTATTTAATATTTTTGTTTTTACTAAGATCGAGTAATCATTCTTAATTTTTATTTTTTTCAATATAGTCACGTGACCAATCATGAAAAAAAATTGGGGTTTTTTTATCATTTTTTTGACTTTAAAAAAAAAAAATATATAATAAAAGATGAATAATTTAAATAATTCAAAATGCGGTTGTGGAAGACCAAGAAAATATCCTTTTGGTTCTTTTGTAGGGCCAAGACGGGAAAATAGAGGAAGACCGGTAACATTACCCCCAGAAAAAAGACAAAATGAACGAATTTTTGTTAGAAATAGAGGAAGGCCAAGACAAAATCAAGAAATTTCTTCATCAATTTTAGACAAAACAATTACAGAAGAAAATTTACAAGCACCTTTAAGACCAACTCAATATATAAAACCAAGACAACAAAAAAATAAAACATCTATTTATGATTTTGATACATTTATTTCACATCAAGCGACGCGAAGTGGTGGTTCAAAATCATATTCAGAAGATTTAAAAGATTTAAAACTACCTGAACAAGAAATTAAATTTAAATTAGACAAACATGCTTTGAATGTTGCAAAAAGATATGAAATTGATCTGAAAGAAGTAGGATTATCTTTATATGATCCTTTGAGTCTCTTGAAAAAAATAAAACCATTGGTAATTAAAAAATTCAAAAAATATCCAAGCACAAAACAACAAATAACTCTTGTATGTTTAATGAAAAAAACAAATCCTGCAACAGGAGAAGAAACTACAGATAATGCTCATTTTCATAGTTACTACGAAGAGATTTTTGATGGAGGTAATTTTGAAGAAATATATGAAAAAATGACACAAAAAATTATTTTGAGTTTTGAAGAATTTTTAAAAAATTCAAGTTTATGGAAATTTCACAAAGGTTTGAAAATAATTCTTAATATTAATGAAATTAAACGATTACTTGCATCATCTTATATTCCTACTCCAGAGTTTTTAAAAAATAAAAAAGCAATTATCAATCCACAAAATGAGGATCAAAAATGTTTATTATGGTGTATTGTAATAAGTGAACTTTTGAAAACTACTCCTAATTTAAAAGATCCTGGAAGAATTACAAAAATTTTAAAAAAGAAAGCTGAAGGTTTTAATGTTAAAGATATTAATTTTCCATGTGGATTTTCAGATATTGATAAATTTGAAAAAAATAATAAGATTGCAATTAATTTATTTGGATATAATGAAGAAAAAAGGTTTGGGAATAAAAATCATGAAATTTTTCCTTTGAGAGTTAGTAAGGTTGAAAATCCAGAATCACACCGACCGTGTGTAAATATATTATTAATAACTAATGAAAGTGGAGAAAAACATTATTGTTTAATTAAAAATATGAGTAGATTGTTTTCAAAACAAGTAAATAGAAACAAAGAAAAAATACTTGTTTGTAATTATTGTTTACAACATTTTAGAACTGAACAAACTCTTAAAAATCATTTAGAATATTGCTCAAAATATGAATGTGGAAGAACTGTTTATCCAAATAAAGGAGAAAAATTATATTTTAAAAATTATCAAAAAATGCATGATATTCCATTTGTGATTTATGCAGATTTTGAATGTAATTTAAAATGCGAGGATAAAAATATTGGTGAACCAGTAGGTGACCGTGCTCCGCATACAAAACAATTTCAAAAACATGAACCATCCGGATATTGTTATTTGATAAAGTGTTTTGATGATAATTTATTTAAACCAAAATTAATAAAATATACACGAAGTGACAGCGAAGCTGATAAAAAACCTGGTGACGGCGGAGCCGGCGCAAGCGCTGTTTCTTTAAAATTTGTAGAAAGTTTAGAAAATAATATTAAAAAAATACATGAGCAATTTAAATTTCCAAAAAAGATAATATTAAGTGAAAAGGATAAAACAGATTTTAGAAGAGCTGAGAAATGTTATGCATGCGGGTGTGTATTTGGAAAAGCAGAAGAAAAATCTGAAAAAAAAGCAGAAGAAAAAGCAGAAGAAAAATCTGAAAAAAATGATGAATGTGATGAATGTGATGAATTTGAAAAGATGGATAAATTATTTATGGGCGATAAAATTAGTGCAGAAGAATTTAAAAAATATTTTGAAGACAGAGAAAAAGGAAAAGAAAATGAAAAAGAAAACATAAAAAAAGAAAAAGAACCGAAAAGAACCAATTTCACAGACAAAGTTAGAGATCATTGTCATTTTACTGGAAAATATCGAGGTGCTGCATGTATTAGTTGTAATACACAAATGAAAAAACCAAAATTTATTCCAGTTATATTTCATAATTTACAAAATTATGATAGTCATTTGTTTATAAAAAATCTAGGTGTTTCAGAAGGTGAAATTAATTGTATACCCAACGCTGAAGAGAAATATATTTCATTTACAAAAGAAATTATTGTTGATAAGTTTGAATCTATAAAAATAATTACAGAAAAACAACTTCAAAGTAAATGCAAAGAAAATATTATTGAGTGTGAAGAATTACCATCAACCAGTGAAAACCCAAAGTATAAAATTAAAGAATTGATTAATGTTAAAAAACAAATTAGATTTGTTGACAGTTTTAAGTTTATGCAAAGTAGTTTAGCAAATTTAGTTAAAAATTTAGATAAAAATGAAATGAATATTTTGAAGAAATTTTATAAAAATGAAGAACAAAGAGATTCGACCGGAGGTCTCAGCAGCAAAGCTGCGTTATTAACTAGAAAAGGTGTTTTTCCATATGATTGGTTTGATAATATTGAAAAATTAAAAGAAGAAAAACTACCTGATATTGGAGAATTTTATTCTAAATTAAATGATGAAAATATAAGTGAAGAAGGTTATAAACATGCGAAAAATGTTTGGAATAAATTTAATATTAAAAATATGAGAGAATATCATGATTTATATTTGAAAACTGATGTAATTTTATTAGCTGATGTTTTTGAAAATTTTAGAAAAGTTTGTAAACAAAATTATAAATTAGATCCAGCATGGTACTTTACTTCACCTGGATTAGCATGGGATGCAATGTTAAAAATTACAAAAATTGAATTGGAATTATTATCTGATCCTCAAATGTATCTTATGGTAGAAAATGGAATAAGAGGTGGAATTTCAACAATCACAAAAAGACACGCAAAAGCTAATAATAAATATATGGAAAACAAATATAATCCTGAAGAAGATAATGTTTATCTTTCTTATTTGGATGCAAATAATTTATATGGTTGGGCAATGAGTAAAAAACTTCCTGTGAGTCATTTCAAATGGATGGTAAACAAAGAATTGGAAAATTGGAAAAAATATAGTTGTATATTAGAAGTTGATTTGGAATATCCTGAAAATTTACATGATTTACACAATGAATATCCGTTAGCACCAGAAAGATTAAAGATTGGTAATGTTGAAAAATTAATTCCAAATTTGAATAATAAAGAAAAATATGTTTTACATTGTGAAAACTTAAAATTATATGAAAAATTAGGATTAAAAATTAAACGAATTCATAAAGGTATTAAATTTCATGAAGAAGATTTTATGAAAAAATATATTGATTTAAATACAAAACTGAGAACAAGCGCAAAAAATGATTTTGAAAAAGATTTTTTCAAGTTAATGAATAATTCTGTGTTTGGAAAAACAATGGAAAATGTTAGAAACAGAGTTGATATTCAATTGGTTAACAGAGAAGAAAAAGCATTAAAATTATTTTCAAAAAGTAATTTTGCTAAAAGAACAATATTTTCTGAAAATCTAATTGCGGTGCATATGCATAAGAGTAAAATTAAGTTAGATAAACCAATATATTTAGGAATGAGCATATTGGATTTATCAAAGACTTTAATGTATGATTTTCACTATAATTATATTAAGAAAAAATACAATGAAAATGCATCATTATTATTTACCGACACTGATAGTTTAATGTATGAGATTAAAACCGAAGATTTTTATAAAGATATTTCTCCAGATGTTAAAAATATGTTTGACACAAGTAATTATCCAAAAGAACATAAAAGTGGAATAAAAACTGGATTAAACAAAAAAGTAATTGGAATGATGAAAGATGAATGTGGAGGAAAACAAATTGAAGAATTTGTAGGATTGAGAGCAAAATTATATTCTTATAAAATGTATGAAGATGAGAAAGACAAAGCACCAAAGGTATCAAAAAGATGTAAAGGTGTTAAGAAAAATGTTATTGAGAAAGATATAACGTTTCAAAATTATAAAGATTGTTTATTTACTGAAGAAGAACAAATAAGAAAAATGAATTTAATAAGACATCGAAATCATGAATTGTATACTGAGAGTGTTGAAAAAATTGCATTGTCATCAAAAGATGATAAAAGAATAATACTTGAAAATAAAATAGATACACTTGCATTTGGTCATTACATGAATGAAATGATTGACACTTATGAGAATATATTTGGATTTAAACCGTAAAATACTTTATCAGCTAGGTTGTTTCCTTAAAATTCTGTCAAAAAAGGTAATTCCCCCGCTTTTTGTTGCGGGGTTTTCCCCGAATTCCATACATGCCTAATCTCCCTAACAACGGAGCAAACCGAAAATAGATTTTTTGTTGACATCGAGCGAGGCTAGTTGTTAGGGAGATTGAGCATGTATGGAATGTTTGGAATGTTTGTAATGTTAAGGTTATTCCCCCAAGACAACATGTCAGCGAAGCTGTTTGAAACAGCTTTGCTTTGCGACTTCGACGCTTGAGACCTCTGGTCGATGCTAAAATTTTGACCCGTTTTTAAAATGTGTTGAAATTCCCGGTAACGTTAACAAATTCCTGGAAGAGACCGGAAGTGACCGGAAGTGAAACCGAAAGTTACGTTATCAAGGAAAAGGGTTTTCACCGACTATTTTTTGTCGATTTTGAAAATGTGTAAAATTTAACCAAATCCCAAAATGCGCTAGAACCCGGACTTTACAGACTACTTGCCATTAAGCGAGTAGGGCGGCCCAGTTAAAAAAATCACTGAAATAATGTTAAACTCAAATAATCTTGCTTTAATTCAAACTCAGTGGAAGTGTACAATAAATTAGTAACAATCAATATTGGCGCACATCTTCATACACACATTAGATTCATTAGAATTTAGAACATAACGAGTTTCTTCATTTCCAGAGAAATAGATAAAAGTTTGCGATATACACTCTTAATGTTAATTGATTTCAGCATGTCTGCTTCAACAGAACATATTAAAAGTGCTTCAAGCAACTCCTGACCTAGCAACGATCGCAGACGATCCTTGATAAATCTCAATTTTGAAAACACCCTTTCACATGCGACCACAGTGGAGGGGAGCGTTAGCGCAATTCTCAGACACGTGCAGAGTTTATTGTAGCTCCTACAGCAGAATCGGTATCCAAAGAGCAGAGTGAGAACATACCCAAGACAATTACAGCAGTTCCCATTACATAATGGTTAAACGACACCAGTTGATTGACTTTGCTCCTTGTTGGCCTCTCGCACGCGCTCCTGTTCACTGTCGCTGTCTTCTGATGAATTGGAACATGGCTCTACGTGGAAGGAGTAATACTGTGCAAGATGAATTAGTTCCTGTTTCAATTCCAGTTCATCAACTCCAGCCAGTTCAGCAAGGCATCGCATGGAGAATGAACTTGTATCAGCGATCTTCTTGTCGTTGCTTGAGTTGAGTCACGCAATTTCCAAATTGAGTTCAGAATTTCTTTCATTAAATCTTGTTTAGATTTTTCCGGTCATACGACCCACTATTGGTAGGACGACGTCCAATCAAAACTTTTCCTTTGGATCAGATGCCACAGGGTCATCAGATGCATTTTCATCAAAGAAGTGCCGTTTCTTACGTGTCACAACAGAAGTTGGGAGGTTCTGTTTAAGGCAGTGGCGTAACGGACTATGGTCAGGGTTAGAGCAGCTCCTAAGGGCCCCCGACCTCTAAGGGGTCCCCGATGAATCTGTAAAGACAATTGAGATTAAAGTGTTGAAATATATGTCTATACTGAGGGGGGTGACCCGGGCCCTCGAACGAAAATCTCCTAAGGGTCCCCGGTAGTCCCGTTACGCCACTGGTTCAAGGATGATATCGAAGTCTCGATCATCATCACCATCTACAACTTCCTTTACCTGCTGTCGAAATTCATTCGCAGCTTAGAAATAGTCATCAAACTTGGAGCGATCAGTTGACAGTACATTCTTTTCAAACTCTACCAAATGCACAGCTTGAGAGCTGTTTAATCCACGAGTCTGGAGATACTTTGTCACTGAATGTCGTAGACTAGACTGATAACGTCACACAGTTTAGTCTTCACAACTTTAATAATAACAAGCAATCCCAATTAAACACAACTTTTCACTCAAAAGAATCTCTCAGACACTGCTCACCTAAATACTGTGCTTAAACTGCTGTGTACCAATCTAAATTTCTAAACATTAGACTATACCTAGTTCTATTTTTAGTAACACTACATCAGTCTAGAAAGTTCTATGTCTACTCATGATTAGTTCTCGGAAGTTCCAGATACTTCTCTATAACAAGGTAACTTTTCAACTGTATTTTGAAAAAGGTTCCAGAATGTTCTACATTATTCTGTTATTATTTTTCTTAAGTAACTCCGTCACACTGGATCACAGATT
This sequence comes from Heliopora coerulea, assembly GCA_030142905.1. Classification (NCBI taxonomy): domain Eukaryota; kingdom Metazoa; phylum Cnidaria; class Anthozoa; order Scleralcyonacea; family Helioporidae; genus Heliopora; species Heliopora coerulea. Next base: position 3,905 of record JASJOG010000597.1, on the reverse strand, counting down.
CTGAGCATTCTTTTGAAGACCATTAAAGTGAGGACTGGGGTGAATGATAGAAACCTGCTAAGTAGACTATCACTAAGTCATTTAGTCGCAGCAGTACTGTGGGTAGATGTGCTCAGTTCTAACAAGACACCTGTAAGAATATAGTAGCCTGCTGGATGACCACCAACGCGTTGTAGGATGACCACCAACGCGTTGTAGGATGACCACCAACGCGTTTTACCCTGCTTCACCATTTTCTTCAGTTGGCTGGCTCCCTGATAGTGGGCCTGAACCCACTTTAACTACTAATCGTCTAATCTAGACGAGATAAAGGGTTTTTGACGACTTTGAGAAATTTTCCCAGTAACTCATCGAATCGACGAAATTCGATTTGTTTTATGATGTTGGGGTGGAGAAGAACATTTTAGATGGTTTGAGAAACATTGGCACACCTGTTTGGTTTTTAACCACTTCTAACCATAGTTATGGATTTTAGGCGTATAAGGCTTAATTCTCCAATTTCTCGACAAGGCCATATTTTCTTTAGTACTGCTCCAATCAATAAACTAACGCTTTTATTGTCTTCTCTGAGCCGAAAAGATCATTTTACAACCATTAGCAAGGTTTGGCAAACATTCTACAAATTGAAGTAACCGATACCAGCACTGCTTCACTCTTCGTCTAACTTATCGTGTTATGTTGATGAGATAGAGCCTTTTTAAGGAGTTTGAGAAATTTTCGCAGCAACTAGTCGAATCGAAGAAATTCGATTTGTTTTATGATGTTTGGGTTTCAAAGAAAATTTTAGAAACTTTGGGAAAGTTTGGCACTCCTATTTGTCTTTCAACCACTTGTAACGATAGTTATGGCTTTTAGGTGTATAAGGCTTAACTGTCCAATTTCTCGACAAGGCCATATTTCCTTTAGTACTGCTCCAAATAATAAACTAACGCTTTTATTCCCTTCTCTGACCCGATAAGATCATTTTACAACCATTGGCGAGGTTTGGCAAACTTTCGACAAATGGAAGTAACTGATGCCACCACTGCTTCACTCTTCATCTAACGAATCTTCTTATCTGGACGAGATAGAGCGTTTTGAACGAGTTTGAGAAATTTTCGCAGTAACTCGTCGAATCGACGAAATTCGATTTGTTTTATAATGTTTGGGTGGAAAAGAACATTTTAGAAAGTTTGGGAAAGTTTGGCACTCCAATTTGGTTTTCAACCACTTGTAACGATAGTTATGGCTCTTAGGCGTAAAAGGCTTAACTGTCCAATTTTTCACGACAAGGCCATATTTTCATTAGTACTGCTCCAATCAATAAAGTAACGCTTTTATTCTCTTCTCTGAGCCGAAAAGATCATTTTACAAACATTAGCGAGGTTTGGCAAACATTCGACAAATGGAAGTAACTGATGCCACCATTGCTCACTCTTCGTCTAACTAATCGTCTTATCTCGACGAGATTAAGCGTTTTTAACAAGTTTGAGAAATTTTCGCAGCAACTCGTCGAATCGACGAAATTCGGTTTGTTTTATGATGTTTGGGTGGAAAAGAACATTTTAGAAAGTTTGGGAAAGTTTGGCACTCCAATTTGGTTTTCAACCACTTGTAACGATAGTTATGGCTCTTAGGCGTAAAAGGCTTAACTGTCCAATTTTTCACGACAAGGCCATATTTTCATTAGTACTGCTCCAATCAATAAAGTAACGCTTTTATTCTCTTCTCTGAGCCGAAAAGATCATTTTACAAACATTAGCGAGGTTTGGCAAACATTCGACAAATGGAAGTAACTGATGCCACCATTGCTCACTCTTCGTCTAACTAATCGTCTTATCTCGACGAGATTAAGCGTTTTTAACAAGTTTGAGAAATTTTCGCAGCAACTCGTCGAATCGACGAAATTCGGTTTGTTTTATGATGTTTGGGTGGAAAAGAACATTTTAGAAGGTTTGAGAAACTTTGGCACACCTATTTGGTTTTTAACCACTTCTAACCAATGTTATGGCACTTTTAGACGTATAAGGCTTAATTGTCCAGTTTGTAAATATGGTCATGTTATCTTTAATACTGCTCCAATCAATAAACTAATGCTTTTATTCTCTTTTCTGACCCGAAAAGATCATTTTACAAGCATTAGCGAGGTTTTGCAAATATTCGATAAATGGAGGTAACTGATGACACCACTGCTTCACTCTTCGTCTAAGTAATCGTCTTATCTCGACGAGATAAAGCGTTTTTGACGAGTTGGAGAGATTTTCCCAGTAACTTGTCGAATCGACGAAATTCGATTTGTTTTATGATGTTTGGGGGTGAAAGAAGATTTTAGAAACTTTGGGAAAGTTTGGCACTCCTATTTGGTTTTCAACCACTTGTAACGATAGTTATGGCTTTTAGGCGTATAAGTCTTAACTGTCGAATTTTTCGACAAAGCCATATTTTGTTTAATACTGCTCGAATCTTTAAACTAACGCTTTTATTCTTTTCTCTGACCGGAAAAGATCATTTTATAACCATTAGCGAGGTTTGACAAACTTTGGACAAACGGAAGTAAATGATGCCACCTCTGCCTCACTCTTCGTCTAGCTAATCGTCTTATCTCGACGAGATAAAGCGTTTTTGACGAGTTGGAGAAATTTTCCCAGTAACTTGTCGAATCGACGAAATTCGATTTGTTTTATGATGTTTGGGTGGAGAAGAACATTTTAGATGGTTTGAGAAACATTGGCACACCTGTTTGGTTTTTAACCACTTCTAACCATAGTTATGGATTTTAGGCGTATAAGGCTTAATTCTCCAATTTCTCGACAAGGCCATATTTTCTTTAGTACTGCTCCAATCAATAAACTAACGCTTTTATTGTCTTCTCTGAGTCAAAAAGATCATTTTACAACCATTAGCAAGGTTTGGCAAACGTTCTACAAATTGAAGTAACTGATACCAGCACTGCTTCACTCTTCGTCTAACTTATCGTGTTATGTTGAAGAAATAGAGCCTTTTTAAGGAGTTTGAGAAATTTTCGCAGCAACTAGTCGAATCGACAAAATTCGATTTGTTTTATGATGTTTGGGTTTCAAAGAAAATTTTAGAAACTTTGGGAAAGTTTGGCACTCGTATTTGTCTTTCAACCACTTGTAACGATAGTTATGGCTTTTATGTGTATTAGGCTTAACTGTCCAATTTCTCGACAAGACCATATTTCCTTTAGTACTGCTCCAAATAATAAACTAACGCTTTTATTCCCTTCTCTGACCCGATAAGATCATTTTACAACCATTGGCGAGGTTTGGCAAACTTTCGACAAATGGAAGTAACTGATGCCACCACTGCTTCACTCTTCGTCTAACGAATCTTCTTATCTGGACGAGATAGAGCGTTTTGAACGAGTTTGAGAAATTTTCGCAGTAACTCGTCGAATCGACGAAATTCGATTTGTTTTATGATGTTTGGGTGGAAAAGAACATTTTAGAAGGTTTGAGAAACTTTGGCACACCTATTTGGTTTTTAACCACTTCTAACCAATGTTATGGCGCTTTTAGACGTATAAGGCTTAATTGTCCAGTTTGTAAATATGGTCATATTATCCTTAGTACTGCTCCAATCAATAAACTAATGCTTTTATTCTCTTTTCTGACCCGAAAAGATCATTTTACAAGCATTAGCGAGGTTTTGCAAATATTCGATAAATGGAGGTAACTGATGACACCACTGCTTCACTCTTCGTCTAAGTAATCGTCTTATCTCGACGAGCTAAAGCGTTTTTGACGAGTTGGAGAGATTTTCCCAGTAACTTGTCGAATCGACGAAATTCGATTTGTTTTATGATGTTTGGGTGGGAAAGAAGATTTTAGAAACTTTGGGAAAGTTTGGCACTCCTATTTGGTTTTCAACCATTTGTAACGATAGTTATGGCTTTTAGTCGT